>JAQMYM010005476.1:0-30847 GCA_030014255.1 Parauchenoglanis ngamensis | reverse complement strand
TAAGCATATCTGACAGTTTTGTGCAGACATTCGGCTGGTCCTCATAAGGACAGTAATACATGACTATGTGTGTGGCCCAAATTGTATTACTGTATTTCTTCAGTTAAGCCCCCTGAGCAATCTTCATGCACCTTTCACATACAGAACCTGTTAATGTATCAGGTAATAACAACTTTTCATTCACATTCAGTCTTCCATAATGGTAAAGTGACAGGTGTTGTGTATACCCATCTGAGTGTATGAAATGGAATGCTATGGAGTGCAAACCTCCACGAGACATGTAAAAAATGAAACTGGATATGATGCATAATTCATGAGATGGCAAATCCATATTGTTGTGAAAAGCCCAAGCTGAGACATTAGCTAGTTATTTAGCAACATGGCACCGGTCAGGCTGCATCACGTCTCTGTTGAGAGAGTTCTCTTCCTGCTTCTAAACATTTGTTTTGTTTAAGCAATGGCTACTTATAATATTTCCAGCCATATTTGCTAATGTTTTCTTTCCTTTTTGTTTTGAATTTGAGGGTACAGTGAGCCCGTATAAGTATATGGATTAGGACGGGTGTCCATATAATGTTTTCTTCTGGCAGAAAAGTGCTGGAAGGGTGTTCGGGTATTCAAGCGCTTTGTTAAATAAGTGCTCCCATGCTGGGCATTGGTTTTGTTTATATGACAACATCTCAAACATATCACCAAACTGCCTTATGATTGGTTGCCTGAAAAGGAGCAATTGTGATCACATCAGTGCCTTTCTGTAAAGAGCAGAGATTTTCAAGAGCTTGGAGGGTTCTTTTTATCTAGGTGGCTGTATGTGGCTGCATACGCTCTCTCCTTATTGGGAACAATTGAGAAATGATGTTATATGGACATCCGCCCTTATGTATGTGTCAGTAGTTCCGTCACCATTTCATTGCATCATCACTTACATCACTGCCAGCAACATCACGACCGGTCACAACATGTAAATCCAATCGTTCCAATTCCCACTGGAGCCATGGCAAAAGATTAACGTTAATGTTACTAGGTCATCAGGGGATAGAATAATGTTTTGACGTTACCGTTTTGCTCCCGTTCCCACACAACACCATTACAGCATAACTGCAGTAAATAAACAGTGCTCAGTATGAGTATGAATGGGTTATTAGATTATCTAACAGCTTTAAAACCTGCAGAACCTCTTGCTAAGATAGTCCCAAGGTGTGTGCGTGTGTGTTGAATGATCTCTTTATGGGGACTAAATTTCCCCTTAGTGCGAAGCATATCTGACCCAGGGGTTTTCTGCTTAATCTTTTGTGTTACTGACTGTGAATGTGTGTGTGTGTGTGTGTGTTAGTGAGGAACTAATATTCCTCATAATGACTACATGGACAGTACATGACTGTGTGTGGCCTAGCTGGTATTGCTGCATTTCTGCAGTTTCCTGTGCACACACACACACACACACACACACACATTTGGATTTTATGTCTTTGTGGGGACTTCCCATTAATTTCTATGGGCATAACCCAAACCCTAATTATGACAACCCTAACCCTTACCCAGCCCTAACCTTAACCACAAGTAACCAGACAAAATACTATTTTAGTTTTTTTTTTTGTGGCTATTTTAGTTTTTGTATTGTACTCACAGATTTTTGCAAAATTGAGTTTTCCCTTGGGGGATGGGAAAAATGTCCCCACAGGGTAAAAATAACATGTTTTTTTCACATTGTTGGGACGTACACATACACCCCCCCCACACACAGAGGCATGTGTAATAATAACTGATTGGTGTGAATATGATTGGAGAATGTCTGTCAGCTTTTTAAGACCATTTTGTAACCATTTTGTGTGGACATTTGGCTGGTCCCCATAAAGAAAGTTTTGTTATCATCGTTATTTTTTTATAGATATTTTGTGTGCATCTGTATGCATCTGTGTAGGTTTATAGTGAGCACCTCATAGCCTCATAAGGACAATAATACATGACTGTGTGTGTGGCCCAGCTGGTATTACTGTGTGTAATGTTAGTGTAAGGTGTGCGTGCATCATGATTTTATCTCTTCATGGGGACCAATTTTCCCCATAGCGAAAAGAATATCTGACAGTTATGTAGGGACATTTGGCCATTCCCCATAAGTTTTTTTTTTAAACAGATATTGTACTGTATGTGTGTGTAGGTTTATAGTGAGGACCTAATATCCCCATAAGGACAGCAATACATACCTGTGTGTGGCCCAACTGGTATTACTGTATTTCTTCAGTCTCTCTCTTTTCCTCTCTCTCACACACACATTTGTATAATATCTGATTGTTGACACTTTGAGTAATAGAATAGAATAGAATAGAATAGAAGAGAATTTAGTGCACTTGTTACTTAAGTCTGGGTGTGTGTGTGTGTGTGTGTGTGTGTGTGTGTGTGTGTGTGTGTGAGTGCAAAATGTTCTTGTGTGGACTGATGAGACATTTAAATATTATATAGATCATCCAACAGCACTTTCTCTCTCACTCTCTCTCTCTTCATGTGTCTCTCTTCCCACAGTACATTGAAATCTTTTTCCCAGACCGCACAGACATTTAAATAACATGGCGTGTGTGTGTGTGTGTGTGTGTGTGTGTGTGTGTGTGTGTGTGTGTGTGTGTGTGTGTGTGTGTGTGCCTGGCCAGCAGCAGTGGAAAGGCACAGCAGAGATATGGCACGTGTGAAAATAGGTTGGCCTATTTCATTAAACCTTCACTGAGAAGAGAACCAGAGAGTGAGTGAGAGAGAGAGAGGGTGGGGAAAGTGACAGACAAGGAGAAAGTGAGACAGAGAAGTGAAGAACAATAAATGCATCAGCGTTTTGTGCTTAGCACTCACTCTTTATGTCAGAATTTTTAAGCTGCAATGCGTTAAAGCGTTTAAGTGCAATGCGGGACTGTACCATTCCTCCAAACCTGAAAGTTTAGCTACTGTAGAGAGAAAGAAAGAAAGAAAGAAAGAAGGAAAACAGAGGGAAATAGGGGGAGTATGACAGAGAGTGAGAGAGAGAGAGAGATGGAGGATGAAGGGATGGGGGTTGAACCCGTCTGTAAGTGTTTAGCTCTCAGTTTTCTTCTTCATGTGGTTTGTGTGATGAAGCAGACCTCATCTCCCACTTTAAAGCTCCTGCAAGAATCCCTCTTGCCCTTTTTCCTCTAACCTCACATGCTCAATCCCTTGCTCTTTCTCCTCTAGCCTTGGACGTAATGTAGTTAAGTAACATAATTGGCATTTGATCTGTAATCTGTGTTGTAAAATAATCTATTACAGTGAAACAGTATGTTAATTTTAGAGTACTATCATATTAACTTAGTAGTAGTTGAGTGGTACTGTAGAGTAATAGTGGTAGAGTAGTATAGTAATGTTGTAACTACGGTGTAGAACATATATAGTAACGAATATACTAGTAGTAGTATAGTATCATCAGTCTGATAGTACAGTATCTATATAAGTAATTTAGAACATTTTGTGTGGTAGTATAGTAACTGTAAAGTGCAGTAGCATTACTAGAGCATGGCAGTTACTTTAGTAGGAGAGTATATTATTATAATAATTCTAATTTAGCATGTACTGTACAGAAGTATGGTATAGTATACTGTAATGCTGTATAGTATACTAAAGTACATTATGGTAACTATAATATATTCAGATATTTTAAAGGAATAGTTCAGTACAGTGATAAATTTAGTATAGCAATGCTAGTTTATAGATTTGTTAACATTAATATTATAGTATAGCAACTTTAAAACAGTAACTCTGTAGTAACATTTGTATATTAATATACAGTAGTAACCTCAGTGTAAGGGTATATTAACTTTGTCATCTTGTAGATATGTAGTACTTTATGGTAGCAAGTTAAGCAAGCAAGAGTGTTAAATAGTATAGGAACTTGAGTTTAGTAATTTAGCAACTTTATATTAACTCTGGTGTACTATTGTAACTTCCGTGTAGTACTAAAATGGCTTTAGGGTAGTAATAAAATGACCTCACTATAGTAATGTAATTAATTGGAGTAGACTGCATTAGTGTAACAACTTTTGTGTAGTATTGTAGTAGCTGTAGTGCAGAAGTATAGTACATTTCAGTAGTATGGCAGTGTAGCACCTCAGCATACTAACTTTATGGTAATGTAATTATTTTAGAACAGAAGTATAGTAAGTTTGCTATGATAGAAGTATAATAACTTCTGTAGATTAGTTGTAATAATTTAACTGTAGCTGTAATATTTCTGTTAATTTTAATGGTATAGTGTAATCTAGTAACAACTATAGTATAGTTATAGTACAGTTATTGTGTTAATACTATAATGTAGTACATAAACCTTACTATAGTCCAGATAAATCATCTCGTGTAAAATGCCATTTAGAAAAAACTACTCATCATTACATTTAAGATTATGTTTTTTTTATTAGCACAAATTGTTATTAAAATAACAGACTGTTAATTTAATAAAGTCAAATTTTTAGTCATGCGATCTGAGCGGTCTGGTCCACTTTTCTCTGTTTGACTTGGAAGTAAGTGCACACACACACACACACACACACACACACACACACACACAAAATCTGTACAGGCTGATTTAATCCAAGGGTTCTATTTATACAGCTCTCTGTCTCACACCAAATCTGGACATCTTGTCATACTGCCTAGCTGAATACACAAAGTGGTTGGGGTTGTGTGTGTCTCTGTGTGTGTGTTCTGTTGTGTAATGCTTTCACTAGACTTTAATTACTGATAATCATGAGTTCAAAAGTCTCCATGCAGAAAGAACTGTTTTGAATTAATTGCAATGTTGTAATTCCCATTACTAATTAACACTACATGTTAGGACTGTGCATGTGTTAGCGATTAAGATGGAACTCAGTTTCACAGGATGAGTTTTTACACAGTTAAGCAACAAACACAGAGCCAAACTGAAACTGAAGAAGCAACAGTTAAACCAATGAGATTTATGTTACACAACGAGGCATGATCTAAAAACAAAAAGTGAACAATACATTCTTGATTTTAATACTTGGACTGCAGCAGGCTAGCAATTACGTCTATGATTATTGCTCTGAAAAATACAAACATAGTTAAGATGTAATGTAATGAGTTGCATGTGAACTTAATTGACTGTTAGTAAGCCAGTGAGGCGGAGCACTAGAATGTCCACCTAGGGTTGGACCGGGATGTCACAAGACTGTACAAATTAAAAGTACCATCTGGCTTTATTCAAATACATCAATTTCATTATGGTTTATAAGTCAGTAAAATTCATATCTCTATCTTCAGAAGCTCCGCCCCCAAATTCAAGAATGCACATTGCCAAGACACCCCATCTCCTCCCTCCCTTTCCCCTTTCCTGTGATTGGCTGGAACACATCCCCTGTTGCTGATTGGCTGGAAAAGTGTTGACCTGTGTCTCAGTCACCTCTACTCAAAAAAATAAATAAATCTGGCAACATGTAAGCACTCGTGTAAGCTGACTCTGAATACGAGGACCTTTCCCTGTGTAAATACTGACTCAACTTTTAAATTTGAGTGAATACATTCCTGGGTGTCTGACTCATGTTTGTTGTAGCACAAACATTGAAATATGAAAATAAAATATCTATGTGGCAGGCAGGGTGTGGTTATAGCGAAGGCTGTAATGGGAGAGGGAGATCGAAGGGAACGGTTAATTTGAGTGGTACTACTAATTATGATCCCTATATAACCTATGTCCTTTATTTCCTGTGTGTATCTTGTGACGTGGAGGAGGAGCATGTGAAGCTGGAAAGCTATAGTTATGTTTAAATACGTACACGTTTCTGAGTTTAGTTTAAACCGCCAGTGGCGAGCTGTTCAGTTAAAAATAACTGACACAGGCCAACTCGTACCTGTTTCCCATGTGGTTGTTGCTTCCATAGCAACAGGTTCTTCATCTTTGAATTATGGAGGTCATGGATTTTTAATTTTGCCTTAAAAATCAACAATCGTCTTTAAAAAAAACCCCAAATTAAGCTAATTTAATGGACACTCAGGTTGTTAAAATTCTTTATTCAGGGTTATTCCTCACTTGTATCTTGTTCTGCTCAGTATTCCTTCTTCTTGTTTCTTGTAAGTTTATTTTTGCATGGCACACATTCACTTGAGGTTTTCATCTTCAGAGTAGAACAATAGGCCACATTTCTGTCTCCCTCTGCCATTTACGATGAATAAACATTTCTAGATCAGAGCGAACTCCTTGGTTAACTGTGGTGTAGTTGTGCACACCGCAGCATTTCAGATTTACATTTCTGTTTTGATGTCTACGCCTACGGTCACTTAGAATAGACCTTTACAGCACATGAATCAAAGTCGGGTATCTTTGTGCTTTCAAGGATGTGTTCCAATACTGTTTTTAACACACATTTTGGTGACTTCTCTTCTCCAATTCCTTCTGCATTGGAGTGCCCTGACCGCCTTAAGGGCCAGTCCATTCTTTTTTTTTTTTTTTTTAGCTCAAGATAGATAATAGAAATATCAATTTAGACTTCAAGGTCACAGCCTAGCCAGAAGTTCAAGATTTCCTGTGACTGTGTGTTTTAAATAAGTAAGTACAAGGCATGCTGTTATCAGAAAATAATATAGACAGGGTAGTTTTATTTCTCTTGTACCACAGCAATTTCTTTTTACATTTTTTTTAAATAAAGAACAAAAAAAATATATTTTTTATCTATTGCAGTCAATGTTGGTGAATAGCCGCAAAAGGCCCATTTGTGTGCATGCAACAACAACAACAACAACAACAACAACACCAACAACAACAATAATAATTATAATAATAATAATAATAATAATAATAAATATGCCTCATAAATTTCACTCACAAGCACAGGGTGTCTGCTGTTCGATATTCTTTAGTTTGCAATGGTTCTTCAATAGAGTAATCTTTTTGCCTCCTTTTTAAGGTGACTGTCTCTGAAGCAATGTAGTTTTTTGCAGCTCTTTCTTTGATGCAGTACTTTAGGTGTCTCTCAACGCAACAGTGCATTAAATGAAACAGTGTTCCATAATGCAGTAATGCTGTGGAGCATCTTCTCAAAGTTTTTCTGTTAGTGAAGGAATGAATAATTGCTCCTTATTGCAGTAACGCCGAAGTTCCTTTATCCATTAAAGTGGCTAGTCCAAGATGGAGTAACTTAGCTGTTCCTCTGGGCAACAGTATGAATGTTGCTTACTGCAGCAGTGCAACTAATTCATAATGCACCTGGTCATCGGTTCCTCAGTGCCTGATGTTCATTAATGCAGTAATATAACACTTCCCTAATGCAGCAGTTCTTCAAGTTATTTATGTATCATTGAGTCCAGACCAAATCTTAAGGGGTTTGAGGCCAACCGAAAGCCATCAAATTCTTTAATCAAATATGTCAACTAGTATTCGTGGCTTGCATAAATGCTAAAGGCTATGGTTTTTAGACAATGGAGTTGAATTAGAAAAGAAAAAAAAGACATTCATTTGCGCAACCTTTTGGTAGATACCAAACCATATTTAGTGAGACCAATGCCCATGACCGAGACAAGTACAAATGCTAAGAGGTTTAAATTAATTCAGAAAGCATCTTGAGACTGGACTCGAGGATGGAGATGAGCCACCAGAAGGACCAAATGTGAGATCAATCACTAAATAAATAAATAAATAAATAAATAAATAAATAAATAGGCAGAGATATACCCTGTCTATTTTTTTTCTTTTCTCTCTCTTCACTTTTATCTCAACTTTTATATTTATTATTGAAAAGCATCCTGATTGGTGATGGCTCAATGGTTAAGGCACTGGGTTGCTGCTCAGAGGAAAGTGTTCAGCCCTGGTATTGAAAGTGCTCCCACTGTTGGGCCATTGTTGGGCAAGATTCTTAACCCTACCTGTTCAACATTGACCCCAATTAGAGTTAGGAAAAAAGTATTTAGACCACCAACGATTGTAAAACATTCTGATACTTTTGGCTATTTGCTCCTTCTAAATGTAAACAGGTTGGACCATGTAAATGTAATTGGACGAAGCGTTAGTGACACTGAAATCACCTGATTAAATTATACATATACTACTGACTAAAATGTGCATTTCCCAGACATCCCAGATCTAAAAACAAATGGCCAAACCATAGATTATCTTACAAATTCCACAATTTCACAACAATACCTGTTACAATACACATTATCCTCAGCATTACCTATAGACTGTAGCAGCACTAAGATATATTCAGAAATTCAGGAAGTTGTCACTGAACATCGTAAGTTTAATGCAAAGTTTTATATGATACAACCTCAAAACGTCTAACCTCAGCTCACACAGCTAGCTAATGTCTTTCCCGTGCAAGTTGGATGTCGAGCTGTGAAACTCCGGTATGGGTTATGGTTTGCATAATTTGTAGATGATTATCATGTATGTACCTAATAAATTAGGCCAGGGTTGATCGTCTGGCTCGCCTGTCTCAGACATTGCTGCGTAAGTGTAGATTTTCAGCTTTATTTTTGATCAGGTCTTGAGCATTGTTTAAAATGTGCACATATTGTCTTATAAATGGCCTACAGTCTTCCAGGGGTATAAAACATTATAATTTTGTTGACTCTTTACTACTTTTTTTTAAAACTTGAGTACTATGATTTAATTATGCTCAAAATAAGTACTGTTACAGTGAACCCTACTCAACTACTGGAGCGAGAGTAAATGTAGTTCGTTACATTCCCTGACACATACTCGTAAAAACGGCCGCTTAGATGGCGCGGTAGTGCGTGAGTGCATGTTGACAACGTTGCATTAGGAACAGTATTAGAACAAAGCCCTACAGTTAGTGTAAGACTACAGCTAAGGTAAGTTTTGATATGCACTGTCTGGCAAAGAACATGCAGGAAAACACACACTGCTTGCTCCTTCACAAGCCAATAAAAACATCAATGACATCAGAGGTCGTAAAAACATGACCGTCCAATGTAAGCAGGGAAAATTGTAAAAATATACTCCCGAAAGGGCTGTATCACTAAAGTGCACTTAAAGGCTAAATGCTAGGCTGAATTCCAAAGCTATACAGCGATTATTTCAAAATCTATAAATTATAGAAAGTTAGCAAAAGCATATCATGAATATGTGTTCATTTTCCGGTTAACTTTTTCCGCTGTCCTGAGGTAACCTTGAGGAATGAGTGTTTAACTCTTTTACCTACTAGGTCAATAATTACGCATTTATTTTCAACATCACCTCAGCTGACATGCAGACACACTCAGTAAATACTCCTACACATTCCAAAAGAACGTTTAAATAGATATTCAAACCTACCAGACACTTAGGATTTTAAAATGTATCTCAAATTAAGATGAAAATTAATCTGTGTACAAAAGCGAGCAACGGGGACCAAGCAGCTGTACAATGTGTCCATGATAAAACTTTTGTAGCAGTTAACATTGACCACGCTAAGAAAATTGGGCTTGCTTGTTATCCCAGTATCTATGGATTCACTGGAAAGGGATTCAATGGTGGCTCAATCACTCACAATGTGTAATTTTGTGCCATAGACAGGTCTTACGGGGTTAAGAGTCTATATACAGTACGGCATATATTTATAGATGTATATGTGAAATGTCCAAATTATCACATTAATCACTTCAAATTTGCTTTAATTTAATCCTCGTTATTCGGCCATCTATGATTCCTTGAGAGACTAAATTGAGGTTGTGAAATTGTAATTCATGTCCAGGAGGTAGGATATTGTATCACACTTTTATTTATTAATAAAGCAATGTACATGTTTGTTTGTTTTTTCATTTAATTTAATTTTTAGTTTTGATATTTGGTATATTTGCTTTCCTGTAAACAAAATGCACACCAAGCACTCCTTGAAATAAGCATAGTCTCTGACTAAGATACTATTAGCTAATGAATAATTTCATATTTATATATTTAATATTGGCCTCGAATGGCATGCCATAGGTTTTTTGTCTGGGTATGTACATAAATTTCAGCATAACATATTGAAGTTACATCAAGCTGTCAGAGAGTGGCACTAGACCTATCATGTTCCACCCAATAACATGCAAGAAAAATGTCCAAACTATGTATAATTAAGATTCACTCTTGTTTTTCTCAAATTCAGCCTTACATGCCCAACCCTCACCTAACTTCTGAATAGCACTTATGCGCAATTAAGATAAATCCCAAAAACCAAAAACCAAAAAAGATGTTGTAAGAGAAGATAAGCCCGTATCCTTTCTTCTTTTATTGATGTTTTATAACACATTTTATTAATAATGCGCAAATATGGTAAAGTGAATTGTAATCATTATTAGAGTAGAGAATAGATGCATTTATACTAATACAGGCATGGAAACATGCTGGGCAGGATTGAATTCGACAACACTGCAGCATGAATCAAAATCGGACTGTTAAAGCACATAACTGTGGAAAGGACTGACTCCTCAATCATTACATGCAGCTTGGATGGGCATTATCAGGTCTAGATATGAGAGAAGGAATCCCCTAATAGTACTGTGACTTATGTAGGAAATAAAGCTAATGAAAAGAAAAAAGGAGGCATGATTCAAGACACTTACACATGTCTAAACACACCTGAATCATACTGACAGGAGATAATCACACAAATTATAAACATTAGACTCCCAAAGCTCTTTGGCACGTCACTGAATATTTTTGTTCTCCCTTATGATATTGAAATATTTCTTCACACACAAGGTGTTGCACGCAATCCATGTGTCACTTTGAATGGCTCCCTTCTTCCTTTATCCCTACATTTACAAATTGAACACTATTTAGTGCACTAATATATACCAATTATGTAAACTGATTAACATCCGCCTTGCATCACAACTCCTGAACTTTGACCTTTTTTTAAAAAGTTGACTCCCAGGAATACTAAAAGAGTGGACTGTTCATATGTGCCCCTCTTTTACGCTGACACCAGTTGAACATTCTAGAATCCCAATTATCAGAACTCTTTGATATAAAATATGTTTTAATTAGAACTCTTCCGATCAAAGAGGTCTTAATCTGACCTGGAAGATTCTAGAATTTTCCGATGAAATTAGAACTTCTATTGTAGTTACATTCTAGAACCAGTGCCTTATGCTTTGTTCTATATGTGTCTCTACTTACGGTCTCATGCCCTGGAGAATCTTGAACACTATGTAGCACACTAATTTATGGACAAAAGATATATATTGGTCACCATTGCAAACTCCTCACTGTCAGCACTCTGCTGTGGATGTGTCCTAATACACAAACAATTCACTGTATTGGCTACCACTGCTTGTACATAACTCTGTACTGTCATCAGTAAACTATGGACATGACCCAAACTGCACATCCTATTGACTAGATAAACACCATCACAAACACTTCACTGTCCTCAGTCCATCGTGGACATGTCCCAGACTACACACTTTATTAGCCACCACTGCAAACTTCTTATTGTCATCAATATGCTATAGATGTATCCTAAACCACTCACTTTATTTACTACAGAAACACAATTGCAAACGCTTCCAAAATATATTGTAGATGTATCCCAAACTCTACTCATTATTCAATATATTGGTCACCATTGCAAACTCCTCACTGTCATCACTCCAGTATGGATCTGTCCTAATCCACAAATGCTTCACTGTCCTTACTCTATTGGGGATGTATCCCAAACCTCACTATATTATTCACTATATTGGCTACTATCACAATCTCCTTACGGTCATCAGTACACTATGGACGTGTCCCAAACCACACACCCATCACAATTTCTTCACTGTCCGCAGTCCATTGTGCACTTGTCCCAAACTACACTCCTTGTTCACAATATTGGCTATTATTTCAAACTCCTCCCTGTCATCACTTCACTATGGACATGTTCAAAACCACACACATACTACATAGACTGCATTACAAATACTTCAAAGTCTTCAGTCCTGGCATTCAATTCTAGCATTTGGGACATGTCCCAAATCATTCTGCTTATTCATGTATTGGTCTCAATTGCCAACTCCTTACTGTCATCAGTACATTATGGATGTGTCTCAAGCTACACACCATGACGAATGCTTCACTGTCCTCTATCCATTGTGCACATGTCCCAATCTATTCTCTTTATTCACTATATTGGACACCATCTCAAACTCCTCAATCCACTATGGACATGTCCCAAACCACACACCCTATTCACTCCATACAAAACATTACAAGTTCTTTAACATATTCAGCCCTAGGATTCAATTCTACATTTGGGACAGAGCCAGAATTGGAACTGATGGAACAGAAACTTCCCTTAGTAGCACATTCAGGCTTTAGGACACAGCATGTTTAGATATAACTGCAGGTGGCTGCAGGGATGTGAGACGAGGCCTGACTTGTGCATGTTTGGCCCCCAGAGTGTGTAATTGTTCCTGTAATTACCTCTCCGGGGGCTGGAAAAAAAGAATTCCTGTTAATGAAGGCCTGCTGTGCTGGTGCTCGTGATGTAATGAGTGATGTCAACGAGGGAGGAAGTGACAGAAGGTTCAGCATATAGAGAATAAAATCAAACAGACAGAGAAAGAGAGAGAGAGAGAGAACAAATTTCTCTGAGAATCTGCTTTTCCAACCAGATTGTCATGATTAGAGGTTTAAAAAAAAGAGAAGGACAGAACTTACACACATGCGCGCGCACACACACACACACACACACACACCGTGTGAAGCTTTGAGAATTAAAAGAGGGATTTATGAGAATGTGGTTTCAGTTTTCCTCTGCTGATCGATTAAAGCACAAACACATCTGTTTGTGTGTGTGACTTTGCTTTTAACAGATTCATGTGATGTGATTTGAAAAGTTTCAGATCCTAGAGGGAGGAGTCACATCTGATTGGCACAGAGATGAGATAATATTGCTGCAGCTGATGCCAAATTCCACAGGTGTTCTATAGAAGAATGAAGATTTGTAGCATCTAAAAAAAAAACTTCCATGCTAGTAACACAGCAAAGTGACACAACATTCCAAACTAAATAAGATGCAGAATTCAGATCATATGCAACGTAAATTTGCATATTATATTTTTCTTTCTGTTAACTGAACAAGTTCAAGTATGCAAATAAATCATGCTTAGTTTCAGCATCCAGTATCAATGCTATTAGAACACTGAGGCCTTTTTTGCCTGATTTGACTGTGGAGCTGATTTGTTGGGCATGAAATGAAATCAATATGAGTCTCTATCAGTGAACATAAAATGACAAGAAGCCATATTAGGCAGAAGTGAGGATTGAATATGGAAATTACAAACATCTCAGACATAAGAACTACTCAGACAGTTGCATTAGAACTGCATGTGCAGGGTAGAGTTTGTCAAAAATTCTGACTTTTGAACTTAAGCTCATTATTCTTGAGGAAGAATAATTATTTTTTATGCACACAATTATGAACATTGGCCTCTTAGTTCAAGTGAAGGGAAATCATAATTCTACAACATGCAAAGAAATCCTAATAAACTGTATGCTTTCAACTTTCTGGCAACAGTTTGGGAAAGAACCCACATATGTATGTGAAGTCAGATGTCCACATACTTTTGGCCATGTAGTGACCCAGAGGAGTGCTTAGTCAGCTTGTTCTGGCATGTTTCTTTTAAAGGACTGCACATCGAATTAACAACAGTGTCATTATTATTATTTTCTGTAATAAATTTGACAAACCAAAATAATGAATAAAAAACATAATAGCACACGTTATGATTTCATTACCTTGATTTATCATCTCATGGCTACATTTCGAGTAATTGTTGACACACAATTTTATAAACGCAAAATAATAGCATGTCCTGGATTAAGAGCTATTTTATAGGGTGTTGAATAATGAGGGTGGAAGCCATGTTGTTAAATCAAATATATCTACATTGTACTGGACTCTTATTAATGTGTGTGTGTCTCATGAGCAAAAAAGAGCAGTGGCTCCTTAATGAAGACCATCTGAACTCTTGCTCTCAGTGTGTGTTCGTGATCTTTCTCCGTCATCCTCCACCCATCTTATCAATGAGGAGTAGATAGAAACTTTCCACACACTCTCACGCCTGTTCTCACACACTCACATGCTCTTGCATTAACTGCAAACATTCGACCGTCTCCCATCCATTGTCATTAACACACACACACAAATATAACAAAAAATGTTACTGAAAAAATCATCTACTATGCCTTTAAGCAGACACTGCAAATATCCCAGTCTCCCAGCCTTTGAGTCATAATACACACAGAAATGGATTTTACACGCTGAATCCAAAAGAAATGAAAACACACAGACATGTTAAACGTGACTTTGTATGACTAATGAAATACATTATTGTTCTCAAAAGTCCCATTACAAGATGTTTCTGGTGTGTGTGTGTGTGTGTACCAAAGCTCAGAGAGATACACAGAAAGACAGATGGATACAGTGAACAAGATCAAGGACAGAGAGTGACACACACAGAGAGAGAGTGAGAGAGAGAGAGAGAGAGAGAGAGAGAGAGAGAGAGAGAGAGAGAGGAGGGACGGTAGAATTTGTGTATAGTGTGCTGTGTGTTTAATGCATCCCATCAAAGATGCGTCTGGCCTGTGTGTGTTGAGTCTTGTGAAGCCCCTTGATGAGAACGATTTGAAACCACAGCAGATGATTCAGTTTCTCTCTCTCCTGCAGTCGAACCCCAGCAGCGCTGCCTGAGTGTGTGTCTGTGCTTTGATGAGACCACAATGAAAGTTTTTCCACATTGACCATTTTCGGATCTAGTACAACTCCTGATAGAAAAGAGACGCACAGGAACATGCTGTATTTATTTATTCATCTATTCCTGTTTGTGCAGAAACCACTCTTATTCCTCATATTGCTTCTTCCTCTTTTCTGTGATAAGCGCTGCTTGAAGTAAACATACAGACGCCATTCAGGCTTTGCCTTACAGATCATTTTGTGTAGTTTTCATAGCTGTGTTGTATATTTTCCAATATATGACATCTTTTCTAGTATAGTTCGGATTAAATTACAGCACATTGCACTTTAAAAGATAGAGTTCCCCATCCTTTCTCTTTCTCTCCTTATTATTTTCTGTCCACATATGCAAGTGGTAAAAAAAATAAATTGAAAATGTAAGACTCATTTCAGATGTGAGTTTTGCAATTCATACTGGAATACAAGATTAAAATCTGTCACACATGAGGGAAACAAGTAGAACACAATATCAACAGCATCAATGGGGTGCTTTGGCCACAATTCCAGTCCTTCTTCTTTCTTTTTTCTATGCCAGAATTACCCTTAAAATATACGTCAAACAGGAAGGACGCTACTGAAGAAAAACTATTTCAGATATTTGACCTTGCTGTGACATTGACCCTGTTTGGATCAATTCCAAAATGTAATTAGTACATCTGCTGGTTACAATGAGCATTCCACATAAATCCTACAAACATTCAAGAACTCGTTCAGGAAATATCACGCTATTGCAAGAAAACTCTTGGATGAAAGCACGAATAGATGGACAGATGGATGGATGGGCACCCCCAAAAACATAATGCTTCCACCACTCATTAGATGAAGACCTAAAAAAATCTTCTTCAAGGCAAGTCACATCACTTTTATTGTTATTACAACCATATATGGGTGACACAGTACATAGTGAAATGAGACAACGTTCCACCAGAACCATGGTGCTATGTACAAGGCAACAGAGAATTACAAAAAGCGCATGTGTGCTACATAACACAGGACTAGAGGACTACTACAAACGTGCGAACATTACAAGACAGTGCAAACATTACAAGACAATGCAGTAAAGAATTAAAGACAGTGAAACATAAAGACAATGCAGAGCTGTCTTGGTGAGAGTAAGGTGCAGTAATGTAGCAAGTTATGCAAGTCATATAGATTTAAACAGTAACATACAAGAGCAAAAATTGCAATGGTAGTGGAATGTATTCATTTGACTGTGTGTGTGTGTGTGTCAGATCAGTCCCTGAGTATTGGGGAAGAAACTGTTGCACAGGTTGTTGACTTTACACAAGTCCATTAGCTGCAACACCTCCTCTCTGTACGCTGACTCATCATTCTTGCTGAGGAGACCCATCATGGTCATGTCATCCATGAACTTGCTGCACAGACATGACTCAGCAGAGTGAACAGTGTGTCAGCAGAGTGAACAGTAGTGGGAGGGGCCCCCAGTGCTCAGTGTGATGGTATTACTGTTCGCAATCCAGGAAGCCCAGGATCAAGTTGCAGAGGGAGGTGTTCAAGCCCAGCAAGCTCAGATTTCCAATCAGGTGCTGAGGAATGATGTGTTGAATGCTGAACTGAAGACTATGAACAGCATTCGTATATGCATGTCCTTATTGTCCAGGTGGGTGAGGGCCAGATGTAGGGTGGTGGCGATGGGATTGTCTGTTGACCAGTTGGCATGATAGGCAAACTGCTGGGGATCCATTGAGGGGTACAGCAGGGTCTTGATGTACCTAATGACGTGCCTTCATGATGATGGGTGTGAGTGCAGTGGGACAATAGTCATTATGGCAGGACACTGCGGACTTCTTTGGCATAGGAACGATAGTGCGGGCTTAGAAACATGTTGAAATGACAGCGGTTCTCAGGGAGATGTTGAAGATGTTGGTGAGAACATCTGCCAGCTGGTCTGCACATTCTCTGATCAGTCTCCAGGGATGTTATCTGGTCCAGCAGCCTTCCATGGGTTAACTCTGTGAAGAGTTTTCCTAACATCAGCCATGGTCAGATGCAGCACCTGGTCATTGTGAGAAGGGGTGGTCTTCCTCGCTGTTACGTGGTAAGGTGCATCAAACCATGTATGGAAGTTGCCCAACACATCTGGTAAGGAGGCATCACTATCACAGGCAGGTGTTGTCCTATAGTTGGTGATGGCCTGGATACTGCACCACATGCACCGCAAGTTGCCACTGTCCTGGAAGTGGCTGTGGATTATCTGGCCATCCTCTGGGTTTGCTGCTTTGATGACCCGAGACAGTTTAGCCCTCACTGTTCTTAGGGCCACCTTGTCGCCTACTCTGAAGCCAGAGTCTCAGGTCCTCAGTAGTTCACACACCTCTGCAGTCATCAGCAGCTTCTAGTTGGAGCAGTGATGGTCTTGGAGACAGCAATGTCATCTATACACTTGCTGATGTAGCTGGTCACTGATGATGTACACTCCTCCAAGTTGATGCTGTTGCTGTCCATTGAAGCCTCCCTGAATATATGCTGTGATGCCTGTGGCTATGCAGCACTCCACCCCTCTTAGTAAGCGCCAGAGCAAGGACACATCAAGTCAAAGACAACCCCCTTCCCAACACAGGACGGGCGGGGCCCACAGATGGAAGATGAGTGCGGAGGCAGTGAAACCCGGTATGGCTGGAAGATTATAATCATCTATCTTCCAGCGGAAGACGGTGAGTGATAAAAGGCAAGAAGCAGCGTGTGCTGGGTGAATTGGTAGTAGAGAACTGATGCCATATGTGCTTTGTCTCTCCCTTCCTCTGCAGACTCCAAGTGAACACCGACACAAGCAGCTGTGACAACGAGATGTGCCTTCCCTGTGGATCTCTCCTGCTCTTGCCCTGCACCGCTGCCATACCCTGGCTTTCCCTTCATTGCACACATGGAGTACCAGCACGGACACACTTTTGGACTCACTTTGCACTAGGTATTGTTTTTTAGTTTTTGAGTATTGTTTAATAGACACTTTTGAATAAATTCACGTGGAACCAGCACTTTGTTTCCAGCATCGTGTGTTATCCTGGTTTCCCCACTCACAATGCCTGTCAATGTGCTCAAATTGACAAGTGGTCTGTCACATTATCATAACAGAGATGTGGTCTGAGTAGCCAAGGTGGGGATGGGGCTCTGCTTGGTATGTTCGGTAAGATCCAGCACATTTGCCCTCCTCATTCCAAAGTCAACATGCTGATGAAATTCTGGGAGTCCTTTTTGCCTTGCACATACCTTTAGCAGTGAGTATGATGATTTGAGTATCACCTACAAGCCCATCGAACTCTACCAGTGCACACCTCTGATGACCAGGGGGTACTTAAAAGCCAAAAAGATCACCCATTGGGCAGCTAGTACATCAGATCAGTGGGTCCTGATGGCAACATCATAAAGCTACAAACTTCAACCTTTTCAGGGCTACATCAATATTGGATGGCAATGAAGTTCTAAAGTTTTTTTTCTAAAGCACAAATGAAAAGATAGATCCTTTAGTTCAAAACAAATGGTTTTATTCCCTTTACTTCAAGTCTAGTCTAGATTTGAGAGGGCAGTCTATGAAAGGAACCCTCCCTTTTTGTGTTCTAAGGTTGCCAACCTACTCATGTGAACACAAGTTCACACCACTGGATCTGCAGTACTCTTATTTTCATGTCCCTATTGCCCCAGAACATAGATGCCTTCTAAGGTTAGTCTCCCAAGGACAGGCATTCCAATTCAAAGCCCAGTCTTTTGGCCTCTTTCTAGCACCACATGTGTTTTTTGATATGCAAGTCTTGTCTGCTCTGAAAATAAGTAAAAAGTAGTCTTCAAGGCCTTGATACATTGTTGTTTGGTACCAATCCAGATTTTTGGTGCAGGTTTGGCCATGTTTTCAACTTTTCATTTTCAAAGAAAATGGGTCAGTCTAATCATATTTGTTTCAAACAACCTCAACACTGGCCATCTTTCCACATTTTTGGGCTTTCAAATGCTTCTTCGTCAATTTTGGATCCAGCTGATGCAATTCACTTCATGCTAACTCTGCATTCATGTTGCCATGATTTTTTTCCCCTCACATCACCCAAGTCACAAGTTTACTCCTGTTGTCATGGCTTTCCTGATGCATTAGCTGCACAAACTACGTGACTTGAAATAGAATCCACACAGAACTCAGATGTCTTGCTACTAAAATGAATATTATGGAAGGAAATCATTGGGTATGAATTAAAAAGCTTGAAAGAAGATTTATGCGTCCATGCAGTTAACTTCAAAATCCATTGCATGCTGTTACTCTTCATTCACCAGGGATCCCAACATTCTCGAAGATGTTTCTCCATGCATAGTTTCATTTTTTTTTCATCCAAATATATTAGATGTAATAAATCACAAGGATCATTTTCTCCATTTTGACCAGAAAGGAATATATTACTGTATAAGAATTACAAAAAGATAGCTCTGCAAATGCTCCATATAATAAAATCTAGTACTATGAGATAATTGCAAAAGTTAACAATATTTTTAACAATAGTTAACAACACTGCAATTGTAGCATTTGGGCGACACCTTTCCCTAATTGAGATCTCAGTTTCATGCTTTTTTACAAGAACGCACTCGAACGGCTTATTTTTCAGCCTTCCAATTTCACAGCCATTTGGAAACAATTTCTGCATCTGCAAAAGAAAAAAAAACAGTTGGCTGTGATACCATCAAACATTCTTCAGAGTAACGGACTTCAGGAGATCGCTCAGAGACAAAGGTCTCTCCTTCAGAGATCATATCACATTCTGTCTCTCTATTTCACATACATAAACACACTCACACACAACAGGGTCCAATGGAAAGTTTGATTACTCAGAGGCTTGGTATTAAAAGTGAAATGCTGTATGTTGTGAAGCCAAACTAAGTGACCTAATCCAGTTAATATTGCAATTTTTTATGAATCTGGCAGTGCTAAAACAGTATCATGTTCTCTCATCGCTGTCGTTTATGATTTCATCAAAGCCAGTTATGAAATACCATTCAATTAAAGTGTGATGCGGCTTTTTCATTACCTTATTTAGAGCACCTTTGATATATATAAAATATATTTTCTTTGGAATACTGGAGGGTATCTGCTTCCATGTAAAACAAACCCAAAGTGGAACTGAAATATTTCTTTAAGTGTTGGAAGGTTTTTCTGTGTTTGTCACTAATATGTTACATCATTCAGTTCAAGTGTGTGTGACTTTTTAGTAGGATTCTATCTAGCCAGTCTCTGTTGTCAAGAAAACATAAGAATATGTCATTTGGAACTGAAGACAAAAGATTTTACAACTTTTCATGTTTACTGTCAAAATATCTATGTTACAAACCTCTGGATGTTACAAAGCCATGGCACTGGAGGCTCCTTCCAAAAACTGATTACTGCTCACCATACAAGTAATTTTTGCAATGCATTAGAATGTGCACACTATCATGGCGGAACTATATGGTATGTCTTGCAGCTTCACTATTATCACATCTGCTGTTTAAGCTGTAATAAAATTTTACTCAAAATCTGATTTGAAAAATAAACAGTGCTGTGATTTAGAGGATACATGGCTTTGACCTCTAGCTCCAATTCTGGCCTCACTTTTTAGTTGTTCTCATTAGAATATAACCCATTTTTATCAAAAAAGTAGCTTACGTTGGTATGGTATTCTCATTTCTATCCATTCTTCATTTTTTTTACACAGTATCCATGCACACTGACCCACACCATGCTTTCTCCACTGCTTGAAGGATTTCTCAAAAAACCTCAACACTAGCATTTAGGACACAACCTTCAACTTTTAATCTTTTTTTTTTTCAAACTTGCCAGTCATATTTTGGATTAAAATAAATCCAAACGTTCCTGCTCACAAACTACTCAGGAAATTCTAAATGGGGTGCTCTAGGAATGACTTTTCCTTATCGATAATATTTTCACCTACTGCTGGACCCAGATAGGAAACTGTCTGCATATTTAATAGCGACCCTTAACCTTTTGGGTGTTGGATTTCAGCTACGACATGGATGGACCTAGCTTAAAGTGTAAGAAGCTTATAGTGCCTATTAAGCTCTACCTCGGTGAGAATACTTTCAGAACAAACACACACACATGTCTCCATCCTCAAAGTGCAGCAGTCTTATTCCACAAGTAATGTAGATTGAGAAAATGTTCTAAAAGGTGTAGATAAATTTCCAAAACTGACCACATTTTGTGGAGAAGTAGAGACAGATTAGGTTCCAAAAGTCTCAGAGCTAGTTTCATGAAACTCTAATGCATTATATTTCTCAAACCTGAGTCCTCGGCTTTGTACTAGAGCTATGTGGATAACATAAGCTCATATCTCCCTGACTAAATAATCGCACACTCGTCTGGGGCACCAATCTATTAAATATTTTGAGGTGTGCTATTTCTAATTACACCACACCACTGTTGAATTCTCAAATCTGATTGATTAGAAGAGAAATAAAACACTGTTGATATATAAAAATGCTATATTTTGGGTGGTAACAGCAATCTGCTTTGTTTAGGACACATCGCACCACCCAGTCATTGATTATTTTCCTTTAACTTAAAGCCTTGTTGTGTTTTATTCCTGAAATAACAGGTTAAATTTATATAACTGACCATTGGGGTCCTGTCGCTATCTAAACGGGCTAGTGTTTATGATGCTGTGTAGTGTGCAATAGACTATATTTCTTAGTGGAAGAATTGTAGCCACTCATAAAATCATTTAAAACCAGCATAATGTGTCAAATTAATGCCTTCTTTGGTAAGCAAATGTGTAATCAGAGGGACAATGGCGAGCCAGCCAGTCATTACTGCAGTGTAATGACTATCCGTAAGCCACAAACATGTTAAAGCACCACGTGTTAGCATTTCAGTGAGGCTATATTTCTAATTATGCAGCTACACGTGAACTGCTTGTAAAGTAAATAGCTTTTGAAAAATCTGGAGACACCCTATAAACCAAGACCTTTTTGGTGTTTTGGTTCTGTTTCAGCCCTTGGAAGTACCATAATCGATTTTGAACACAGTCCTGACTGTCAGCTGCAGCTGAAATGTGGTGGAAATTTTTTTTCCCTTTCTACACTTTGGTTTTCTGGCTGCATGCTTCTTAATCCTTCACCCAAGTCTGTATGTAAGTGCAGAGATCTCAACTAGAAATGCTACTGCAGTAAAGGAATGTGAGAGTTAATGCACACTGGATTATATCTATGCCAAGGATGGTGACTCTGCAAACTAAAGGTCTATTTTCATTGACATGGGCATATGCAAACATAAAAATGCAGAGACTGTAGAACCCAAAATTACATGTTCCTGGACCAACATTCCTCTGTTACTCCTGGAACAGTTCTTTTTAACCAATCTTTTTTGATGTCATCAGTCTGTTCCTCTTACATCTCCCTTTCTGAAGTCACTTAAAGCTTCCCTCTATATTTCAATTTAAATTTTCCTCAGAGCAATAAATCAATACTTTTTGGGATACAGCTACAGCTAAAATGTCATACATAATACACTATTAAAAACACTATGATACAACCAATTTGTTATGTTATGTTATTTACATATTTTATATATGTTATTTATATAAAGCATATTATATATGTTTTTTAAATGATCTGATGCTGTGATAAAAACACTGACTAGACGTTCCCAATGTGTTGGACAAAGGCAAAATGTTTCACATTGTAGTAATAAAATCACCAAGAAGGATGTACGGATGGATGGATAGATGGCCTGATTGATGATTTATTTTCATTCTAGACAGTCCTTACTCTGGGATACTACTCTAGAATAAATCACTGCTAAATGTTCGGGGCTAAGCAAAATGGAACCAAAATGACCAATGTCCTAGAAATAAAACGAATTGGCTGGATGGATGGAGAGACGAGTTGCTTTTTAGAAGATTCTTAAATTTTCTGTGTTAATTTTGATTGCATAACATTTCTCTAGAATGCAATCCAAAAGTTTGGGGCAGTATTTTAGTATTAAAGAGAACTGGATGACATGTATAGATGAAATGGATGGATGGATGGATGGATGATGTGCCTTCTAGACAAATCTTAAAATCACATGTTAGTTTTAACTCTAGAATAACTTCACACAAATCCAAATCTTTAGGGCTAAGCCAAAATGGCTAAAATTCTAGAAATAAAATTAACTAAATGGAAGGAATGGACTGACAGATGAGTGGATTGATGGATGAATGGACGGATTATTTGCATTCTACATAAATCTTAAAATTAGTATCTTAGTTATTATTTTAGAAGGGTTCTCTAGAATAATTTCTCATGAAGATACATTTGAGTCACAGCAAAAATGACTATAATAAAATAAACAAGATGGAGAAATGGAAGGATGGACGGATGATTTGCATTGTATGCAATTCTTAAAATGACCACATTGGTTCTCTGGAAAAACTTCCCATGCCGCTAAACATTTGGGGTATAGCCAAAATGGCTAATGTTCTAGTAGCCTAACAAAATAACCAAGATGGATGGACAGATTCATTGTCCTCCAAGAATGTCTTAAAATAGCTATTTATGTCTAACTCTACACCAATTAGACATGAATACTAGTGTTTGGGATATGGCCAATAGGGCTGACCTTCTAGTAGAAGACTTTCTAAACATAAGCTCTAGGATTTGGGTCATTTCCTAAAATGCTGTTTTTTTTTCCATCAATGTAGTGTTAGCCAGCAAGGTCTGCAAAGCTTTTGTTTTTCCACAGCAGGACTCAGGAAATGATTTGCCAAAGTTCAGAAGTCGATCTCAGGCAACTAACAAACACAAATTGCACAATGGGGGAAATTATTAGCGCTGCTTCTAAATGGAAACAATTACAGAGGGCCTGAGTGAGTGATGGTTTGGAACAAGAAGAGCGACACAGATGACTGAGATTAAAAAGTAGAATTAAGTCATTCCTTTGGGATTTATGGCTAACCTCCAGTGCCCACAAATATCACTCTTAAAGACACAGTTTAAATTAAATTTAAAGTTTAAACTTGCTGGTTTCTGGTCATGTACAGATGTTACGGATGAATTAAAAAATATAATTTTACCTAACTCACAGTAAACGTCAGTTCATAACTAATCCAAAAGGTTTAGAGTTTTACCTGAGGTAAGCGCTTCAGTCATTGTTAGTTCCATTTAAAACCATATGCAAGAGGATCTGTTACTCAGTAGAAGAGCAGGCATAGTAATATATTACAAATATAAAAAAACTAAATTATATTTAGCATGAAATATATTTCATATCAGCCAAAAACCCAAAAAAAATAAATAAATTAAATGTCTGGATTATAAGCAAACATGTATACAATGCAAATTGTAGAATTGCTGTCTGATTAGCTATGGAGGGTTATTTTTTTTTCTCTCTTACATGTACATACATAGAATTAATTCTAACAATTCAAGGTAATTAATATAACTTAAACAAAAAACATGGTTTTGGATAGCACCCTAAAGAAGAGATTGTATCATCATAACTTAGTACTATTTTTTTTTAGCATGTTTCCTAACACGGTAATATCCAGCTAGCCAAGTCACATAAGTGAAATCAAATAAAAAAAGTTTTATAGCTATGACAGATATTTTTGTTTACAGGATGCATAGCTAGTTCACATTTGGGCACAACTGAAATGGTTTCACCTAGTGGTGATGATAAATTATGACTTGTTTTAAGGAGAAAGTCATTTCAATTTTTCAAATGTACAGTTTGGAGAAAGTTCTGTGCCAGTGCGAAATGCAATCGCACCAGTGAGGAATAAAACATGAAATTCAACACCCAACTTTATTTCTTTTCACAAAATGCACAGAGGATTGCTTCATAAGTAATAAATTCTGATCCATCTTTAAAAGCAGTCTGCAGTACTGAATGACACCAGAAAAGCAGAATATGAAACTTTGAGCTGCAAGTATTTTTAATCATATTAGCATATATATTACCGTTTAATTATAATTCTGTAATGCTTGATGCCGTTGAGTTCAACTCAGGCCTGTATGTGGACAGGGGTTGCATTTCAGTGTGGCATCTCTGCAATGCAGTGCTGAAAATGAACACGCAGAACAGTGCAACAGGGAAATGCATTGATTCTGAAGCAAAGTCAGTTAAGAATTCTTAAAGCAATCCAATTCTCTTTATTATAAGTAAAAAGGCAAAGAATTCTACCATTTTAGACAAAGCTTAAGTTCTTACAAAACACTTTCTAGAAAGCTCTCGTTCTCTGACTATCTAGCAAATTGTTTTACCCATTATATTCATATAGTCTCAATAATACTCAGTACATCGTAATGCTAATTTTTGTTCGAGTAATGTTTTTCTTTTAAAAACCGGTAAAAATTCACACTCGCGCTTACCTTATATCACTTTACAGTAAAACGTAATGTTTGATCCATTCATCAGAGTGTAACTGGTGAGGAAGTTATACCTCTAAAATCCCCATGGCTAACCCCAAGTTCTCATTTACTCTGCGTTGTGTTTGTAATTGTTTATACTCATTTTGTGTGTGAAAGCACTAAAGGAGGAAGAGAGGAGCCCAGCCTTTGCAATTCACCATCGGACACAGTCCACTTTATTGTCCACACTCTGCTCTGCTCTCATGAAGTAACCAGCCGAGAGAGAGAGAGTGTTAAAGAGAACATACAACACACAAAACAATAACCAGAACATTAATAACAAAATACAACAGTGTAAAATAAAATACAAACGCCTTAGCACACACCAACTCTCACCTGCTCTCACAAAGTAACCAGACGAGAGAGGGAGAGGGGCGGGGCTTACAGGCTTTTGTATGGAGCCCAGGGGCATTATGGGTAGCCATAACAAAATAAAAGACTACATAATCAAATAAAAGTACCCACAAACATTTAACTGAAATGAAACATAATTTTGTGTAAATATAGACATATTTACCCTGTTACATTCACATTTAAACATTTAACTGTTTCTCCTCTAGCTGTCTGGAATGAAATATGAGCTTAACCAACCTTAAATAAATGTGTGCCTATTTGCTAGTAACTAGCTAGCTTGAGTAGCAAATTAAATCTGAAACCTGATCGAAGCTAACTTTTAGCAGCCAAGTTACAAATTCCTGAAGTTAGAACAGTAGAACGTTAGCTAGCGAACTAGCTAATTAGCCAGGTGACGATAGAAATACACCATAAATCATTTCAGCTACGTTGTTCCAGCTACTGTGGTTTACTCTCTACACACTCCTCCACTTGTACTGCAAGTGTACGCTTCACGTGGCCTAGTTTATACGTGCTTTGGAATCGTGAGGCGAAGTCAACATGTGAGAAGCGTACTGGGACGTTGTGTTCATGTCCACACCCATGAGATGTTTGGATTTTTTGTTTGTTTTTCATTTTACATGTGGTTTGTTTCATTGTTTGCTCAAGAGATATAAATAAAGGTAAGAGTTTGAATAATAAAACAATTTTTGCTGTCGTTGATGACACATTTGTGAAAAGTGGCCTAGTGAATTTATTTTTTTTTTTTGTCAGAATTTTCTGACACTGCCTAATTAGGTTCAATTAGGTTAAAATATAAATGACTAGCTTGTTAGTTATTTGGGTCCTAATATAAACAACAATAAGGAATTTCTTCCAGGAATAAGTCCTTCATATTATACGGTAGACATTTTAAATAACAGTGCAGTTTAAATCCACACGAACAACACTGCCTCTCAAAGCGCGTGAATTAAAACTGCCATTTCAATTCAAAATCAAACGGTCCTGACCGTTTGGCACGCCGTCGCCTTGGCAACTCGCGAGCTACTGCGCTGCAGTGAGCTCTCGAGGGTTAGTTAGATTGGAACGCGGCCGCTGTTAGGTCCCGCTCCTTAGAGAAATGCTTCCGGGTTTTATACCGCGCATGTGCGAACAGTCGCGTGCTTTTATCGCAGCGCACATTCGGAAAGGTTAAGATTAAATCCCGTGTATTGTTATATAAATGTTATAGATATGTATGCTGTTATTAGGTAATAGCAGTTAGCGCTGTAATTTAAAATGCGCACCTGAATGGAGAAGAAAGAAACTTTAATAATTGGGCGCGTGCATAACTCATTAGTGATGAAGGACTGTTTTACTTCGGAAGACAGGACGTAAAGAGCCGAACTCTCGAGCCCTCTTCTTCGAAGTGGCTCATGGAGGGCGCGCGCTGGGCGTTCCGGTACGGCGCGTGGAACCCGAGCCGGGCTGAGTGGCTGCTGGCCGCGCGCTGCGTTCAACCGGAGGAGAGAGAGCGGATCGGTCAGTTCATGTTCGCCAAAGACGCCAAAGCAGCCATGGTGAGATCATAATAATAATAATAATAATAATAACAACAAAAACTATAATAATAATAATCTGTCTAGTGTCTATCTATTGGTATGTCTATATATACCTCTGTCTTTGTTTCTGTTTGCCTCTTATCTATTTATCTGTTTGTTTGTCTTTCTAAATGTGTAAATATCTATCTGTCTATCTGTATGTCTGTCTATTTATCTATCTGTCTCCCTAGCTGTCTGTTTATTTATCTTTCTGTTTCTCTGTCTGTCTAACTATCTAACTGTCTGTCTGTCTGTCAGTATATCTATTTGTCTGCCTGCCTGTCTGTCTGTCTGCTTGTATTACCATTAGTAAGGTGGTTCAGTTGTGTGTGTGTGTGTGTGTGTAAAGGCTGGGCGTCTGCTGATAAGGAAGCTGGTGTGTGTAAAGATGGGTCTGCCATGGGACAGGTTCCGCTTGGACAGGACAACCCGGGGGAAGCCCTACCTGGCCCACCCCTCATTTAGCACAGGCTCCGCCCCCTGGAGTTTCAACATCTCTCACCAGGGTGACTTTGCTGTGCTGGCGGCTGAACGCGGGAGGCAGGTGGGAGTGGACGTGATGAAGACCGCCAGCCCAGGTACCAGCGAGACCGGAGTTAGCGTGACTGTGTGTGATTGGCTGCTGCTCTTTCATGACATCATAATGTTGCTCCAGAACAACAGCTGATGGACACACACACGTAATCAATCCTTCACGCACACAGACATTCACGTTTTATTCTGGGATTGATTTAAATTGGTGACAAACCAAATGTTCCACATAAACCCACATGCCGCTGTTCCGCAAAGACACATCTGAAGTCTGACTTTTGCTTTTTTACTTT
Source organism: Parauchenoglanis ngamensis (assembly GCA_030014255.1). Lineage (NCBI taxonomy): Eukaryota > Metazoa > Chordata > Actinopteri > Siluriformes > Auchenoglanididae > Parauchenoglanis > Parauchenoglanis ngamensis. The sequence continues at coordinate 3,019 of JAQMYM010005476.1, read as the reverse complement.
GGTCCTCTGAGGAAATTACAGCTCCTGTGTATCTGTGTGGCTTCATAAACAGCGCTGTAGAATATAACTTTGTCTCAAATTTCATTCACAGGGATTTGAATGGCAGACGCTCCACATGACAAGAAAAATGTATACGTAGTGAAACGGTTATATTTAACATTTATGGAAAGGAGTCTTGAATGTAACAGTGAATAAGTTTAATGAAGCCGAGAGAGAGAGAGAGGCTGCTGGGGGAAAGAGCGTTTATAGCTGCTAGAACGTAAATGAGAACAAGAACTAGCTTGTTTTGTAGACGTTCCACACTATTAAACATAGTTGTTAATGGTTAAAAGGTGTGAATGAAACATTTTGTTAAAAGAAAATATTAAATTCCTGGGGTGGCAACAGTAACTCGTTTAACAGCACACCCACGAGTGTTTTATTATTTCCTTTTTTAGGAATAGTGGGGAAATGATTCCTCACTAGTCTGAGTCCGTCATCATGCACAAATTGTGAGTGTAAAAGTGAAAAATATATAGAGCCATGCCAAAAAGGACAATTTCCTTTAAAACAGCGTTTATGTTCGAATGATATTTATCTAAATAATTTAGTATTTGAATGTGAATGTGCATATAATTAAACATTAGCATCGAATCATGAAGCGATATTATAATTTTATTGTTAACTTTATTGTTTTAGATTTGTTTTTATTTATTCATGAACAATACAGGTGTTACTCAAAGTGCCATGTGCTGCTCACTGCATAGTGTGTAATATAATGGTGTTCCTAATAATATGCTTTATCTGTACACCATTTGAGATTCAACTGCAGAGAAAGAGTGACCTGGATACGTGTCCATTGGGATTTCAACTAATTACACAGACTTGTATCACATTTAGGACACATGCTTTGTTCATTTTTTTAAATTATTTAATTAGAAAATTGACATAATTGAAACCATGTGGAGATACAGTAGATGCATCTATTCAGAATTCATTTTCTACATCAAGACAAGACAGCAGTTTAGGAAATGCACGGTTTATCTTGCCTTAGATGATTAAAAATAGGACATTGAAGAATGATACAGACATGAAAACTCAAGACGATTCATTTTAATAGTAATTTAATTTAATTTATTCATGGCTATAGGGAAACGCTGATCTAATCTTCAACCCATAATTTTAAATAGAAATAAATAACATAATAATAATATATTAATATATAGTATAAACAACATTATTATTATTATTATTATTATTATTATTATTATTATTATTATTATTATGTGCAGTTCCACTAGTGTCCACTGGGTGTCAGTGTAAATCCACAGTGTGTCTCTAATCAATAAGGCCAGATCCCATTTACCTCATGTATATTTTTTCCCTTATAAGGAAAGCTAACAGAGTGTGTGTGTGTGTGTGTGTGTTTGTGTGTTTGTGTGTGTGTGTGTGTGTGTGTGTGTGTGTGTGTGTCAGGCAGCAGCTCTGTGCAGGAGTTCTTCCGCGTTATGAAGCGCCAGTTCACTGATTTCGAATGGCGCACCATCACGTCCGCACAGTCCGACTGGGACCAGCTGCACCTCTTCTACAGACACTGGGTAACCATGGCAACACTCGAGCAATTGTCAGTGTGTCTTTCCTTACCCTTAATTATCTTGTGACGTCTCTCTGTAAATTCACTGCCATTTTGAGAACTGAATCTGAAAACTGACTGAATCGATGTTGTTGAGTCTGTGCTCTATTAAGAAGACAATGCAGCACGTACTGATAATCGACTGCGCTAATTCACTTCACTACATACACTTCTTCATCTTCAACACACAGCAGTGCAGCGAATCCTTCCTGTCAGACTGCCCTGTAGCTATGTGCGTCACGCTCCTCGTCGTGAAAGAAGAAAGAAAGAAATAAATGGAACTTGTTCTTTAAAAAATTTGTAAAGATAAATTGTAATCTTGGGCAAATCGCTGTGATAAGCAGAATAAAACACTTCAGAAAGTGCTGTTATAGGAAAATGATGAACTTGATAACTTTTGGAATCCACATTCAGGGGAACGTGTATAAGGATCACAGTCTGTTTTATAAACTTTTATTGGCAAAGTACCATTTCTTCTCATCCCTGAGGAATTTTAGACATTTTGCCACCTCTACTTACATTTGCTTCGTGCAGTGACTCCAGAAATTCAGCCCTAAATATGGTGATAGAGAGATACCGAGACTGTGAGCTCATACTGACACCCAGTGGCCACTATTGGTAGTAATATGTGCCATGTAACAGGCATCACTGTGTCATCAAGTGCAGTTAAGTTTGATCAGATTGATGTATACAAAAGATTACTGAACATTAGCTAGCTCACTAGTAAATTTGGTAGCTACCTAACATCAGATCGCTACAGCTCAGTTGGTAAGATTCTGCTAGCTGAGCTGTGCAGTTGCTCCAGTGGCCACTGGGTGTCAGTGTGGGCCCCGTGCTGCATTTCATGATGCTGACCGCTTATATTGTGTAAGAAATTAGTGCAGAAATAGTTTTTATAAGACAAATACTACAATTAAGCATTCAGTTTTGACATATTTCATAATTGGTCTCTACAGTACAACAGAAGGGAGAAAAAACAGCGCATGCAAGCAACAATTTCTTGTAATTTTATGCAATCATTCCGATTTTTTTGGATATTAGCTGAGACCAGAGAATGACAAGAAGCTGGGAAATATTTGGGAGTGTGTGTGTGCAGGTGTGTGTGTGTGTGTGTGTGTGTGTGCAGGTGTGTGCACGTGCGTGCATGCACGCATGTGTTTGTGTGTGTGATCCAAAAATGAGTTACATGGTGATTGTTCTCATGCTGATCACTGTTGCCATGGTAACGCAATATTATCACTCTCACATATGACTCAGTGATGGGAGTGTGGTGTTGTCTCTCTCTCTCACACACACGCACACACACACCAGCCTATGATCAGGAAGTATTCAGAGGTTGTGTGTGTGTGTGTGTGTGTGTGTGTGTGTGTGTGTGTGTGTGTGTGTGTGTGTGTGTGTGTGTGTGTG
>JAQMYM010005475.1:0-10367 GCA_030014255.1 Parauchenoglanis ngamensis | reverse complement strand
CAAGAAAAACAAAATAAAACAAAATAAAACAGAAAAGCACTATTTTCGGATCCGGAGTGGCCGCTGCGAGCTGCGGTTGCTCCGCCATTACGTCATAATGCGTAATTGTAATTGTTGTAATTTAACGTCAGTGTTTTGACTCTAGACAGGTCTAAACTCTGACGGGAACATCAACTGTATAAAACATGTACAGTGCATCAGGTCTGAAAAGTGAAGCCATTCCTTTGGGTTTTTTTGTTGTTTTTGTTTTTGTTAAGTATTTAAACATTTTTTTTTTTTTTTTTTTTTTTTAAAACTTGAAGTGTTTTTATGAATAATCCTGAGAGTTTGGAGTGCTGTGGGTCATCAGCGAAACTCAGGTCCAGCAAGCAGGTCAAAACAGATATTAAATTTAAACTTTTTTGGGGGGACAAATCTGTAATTTTCTTTAAAAAAAAAAAAATAAATAAAATAAATGTCATGTAACGTTACTTTCAGTAATTGTAATATTTTCAGAAACCAAAGCAAAGTCTTTAAATGTTGTTTTATTTATTCTTTTGAATGAGAAAACCAAAGATGTTTTCCTGAATTTGATTTCATATATGAAAATATTATCAAACAGAAAGAGAACTCAAATACCAATGAGGATGTTCTGAATGTGACCGAAAACATGTTTTTCACCTTTTTTCCTGTTTTTTTTAAAAATACATTAGAAGTCCTCTCCTCTTAATATCAGTATTTGATGGTGTGCAAGTTCTCTTTTGTGTGACTGATATACATTTGAAGGAACTCGCACACCCACAAGGTTGAGAATTTCAGGTGTGACACCCATTTTGTTTTATATTTTAGATTTAAAAACAGAAAAATGAAATAATGCAAAAGTACACTGACCCTAGTGTGTTGTTGTTATTATTATTATTATTATTATTATTATTATTATTAATACATAATAATAGCAACTATTTACATAAAACTAAGTATTTTGAGCTTTTGTAGTAAGTAAGCTAGGTTATAGATTTCTGTGTAATTTTTATCAGCAAATATTTATTTATTTATATTACAGTTTGTTGATAGTTTTTTCATAAGTGAATACCTATTGTCAAAAGTTTTGTTGACAAGATTAACACTGCATTTTATTACATATTTCAGATGTACCACTACTCAGATAGTGGGAAGAGTTTTACTACCAGTGGTAATCTCGAAAATCACCAGTATATTCACATAGAAGAGAAGCCGTATCGCTGTGGACAGTGTGGGAGGATTTTTACTTGGCAGAGTGATCTCCAAAAGCACCAGTGCCTTCAGACAGGAGAGCGGCCACATTGCTGCTCAGATTTTGGGAAGAGTTTTACTACCAGTGGTAATCTCGAAAATCACCAGTGTATTCAAACAGAAGAGAAGCCGTATCTCTGTGGACAGTGTGGGAGGATTTTTACTTGGCAGAGTGATCTCCAAAAGCACCAGTGCCTTTGCACGGGAAAGCAGCCACATTGCTGCTCACAGTGTGGGAAGAGTTTTACTCGTCAGAGTACTCTCCAAAAGCATGAGCGTATCCATACAGGATTGAAGCTATATCGCTGTGAACAGTGTGGGAAGCATTTTACTTGTCAGAGTAGTCTCAAACTGCACAAACGCCTTCACACAGGAGAGCGGCCATATTGCTGCCCACAGTGTGGTAAGAGTTTTACTCGTCAAAGTCATCTTCAGCAGCATGAGCGCATTCACACAGGAAAGAAGCCGTATTGCTGTGGACAGTGTGGGACGAGTTTTACTCGTCAGAGTTATCTCCAACAGCATGAACGCATTCACACAGGAGAGAAGCCGTATCGCTGTGGACAATGTGGGAAGGGTTTTACTCGTCAGAGTTATCTCCAACAGCATGAGCGCATTCACACAGGAGAGAAGCCGTATCGCTGTGGACAGTGTGGGAAGGGTTTTACTCGGCAGAGTACTCTCCAACAGCATGAGCGTATCCACACCGGAGAGAAGCTGTATGTCTGTGGACAGTGTGGGAAGAGTTTTACTCTGCAGCATCAGCTCCAACAGCATGAGCGAATTCACACAGGAGAGAAGCCGTATGTCTGTGGACAGTGTGGGAAGAGTTTTACTCATCAGAGTTCTCTTGAACAGCATGAGCGCATTCACACAGGAGAGAAGCTGTATGTCTGTGGACAGTGTGGGAAGAGTTTTACTCTGCAGCATCAGCTACAACAGCATGAGCGCATTCACACGGGAGAGAAGCCGTATCACTGTGGACTTTGTGGGAGCAATTTCATTCAGCTGAGTCATCTCCAGCGGCATAAACGCATTCACACAGAAGAGAAGCCGTATCAATGTGGACAGTGTGGGAAGAGTTTTGCTCAGCAGAGTACTCTCCAACGACACCAGCGCATTCACATAGGAGAGCGGCCATATTGCTGCTCACAGTGTGGAAAGAGTTTTACTCGTCAAAGTCATCTTCAGGAGCATGAGCGCATTCACACAGGATTGAAGCCGTATCGCTGTGGACAGTGTGGGAAGAGTTTTACTCGTCAGAGTTATATCCAGCGGCATGAGCGCATTCACACAGGAGAGAAGCCGTATCACTGTGGACAGTGTGGGAAGCATTTTACTTGTCGGAGTACTCTCCAACAGCACAAGCGCATTCACACAGGAGATTAGCCACATCACTGTGGACAGTGTGGGAAAAAGTTTTAGTCACCTAAGTGGCTTCCGCAGCCACCTGTAGTGTCATACAGGACAAAAGCTGTGTCTCTGCAGACAATGTGGACAAAGGTATACTTATTCGTGATCATTAAAGAAACACTACCATAGCTCTACCATAAGCATCAGCTCTTCACATGTGAATTTCTCAATTTAAGATGCATGTTTTTAAGTTTCTTTCTGTAAAAGGAGGTAAAGGGAAATTCCGGCATAAAACTATTACTAATCATGGTGTATCGTGTTCTGTTGCATGCGTTGTAACTAAGTTGTATCGCTTACTGTCCATAGGATATCAGAATTCAGGAATTTGTCAGTTTCTTGGTTTCTTCTGAATGCTTCAATACCAACCTGCAACACCAACATGTATTTAACCAGTGGGTATGCCTACTGTAACAGTCCAATCTGAACCTCTAAGTGTGAGACACATAACTCTGTCTGGAGTATGGGGATGCCTGACCACCACACCCATATGAGTCTGCTTTAGTTATAAATGGGAGCCAAAATTTGTTTTATAAAATGCATACAAAATTGTGCATATAATTGAACTGGACAAGTTTCCAATCCAACAGATGATGGTTGTGATAACAGGCAGTTTGGTGAGAGAATTCTGGTCAAAGTTGTTCCTTCTTGTAGCATCCATTTAATTTCAGCTAACTACACTACATGGCCAGTAGTATAGGGATCCATGACCACGCCCATATGAGATGTTGACCATCCTCTCATGCCTTGAGCACAGTATTCCTGACACATTTTTTTTACTGCAACCAGTATAACAGTGAATGGATTTTATTGTGTATATACATGTATATGTTCCTTTCAAAAGAAAGAGGTTTGTAAGACCTGCAAGTCTTAGACTTTTTACTGCAGGATCACCATCACAATTGTTGATGTGGTTTTTTAAATCATATGATTACAGCTTTGATTGAATCAGATCACCTTTTAAATGTAATCCTAAATCATGTTGACTACATATGTATTGTGTAGGCATTTACTAAATGTATTAGCTATTAGATAATCAAGTATGCAAATCCATAATTTTTTTTTCAGTAAAATCAATAGTTATTGATCATGTATTGTACTTTAAATACACTGAAATATGTTCACTTGATTGTATAGCATTAAATGATATTATGCATGATTACATTATATTTGACCATTTATATACATATGTTAACCTTTTATATTTTGATATGCTGTTTGGAAAGTCCTGAAAATATTAGTAGTTTTAGATTCCATTAAAAAGTGGCCACACACATGGGTTGGACTATTCACCTGTTGGTTGTTTTCCAACAATAAAGTTGGACCAATGGGATCAATAGAGGGTGGAGTCCAGCGTGACCAACACGTATAAAATATTGGTGGTAGGCAGCAAGGGGGGTGTTAACAATCCCCTTTTTTGTTATCATTGTTGATGTAAAAAGGGTGGTTTTGTATAATTATATTAGCGCTCTCTTTATTTTTGATGAGCTTAGCATTACTGCTCTGGAGTAATTTACATGAAACCTCAACCTTTTTGACTCTGCCTGAGTGATTTGAGGAATATTTTCTAAGACCTTAATTTTGATGAACCTCACGATTGGTAGGAAATCTCCAGCCAGCTGTGACTGGATTTCGGACCCTATACAAGCCAGTAGCCACCAGATAACGTAAGCAATATTTTGCTTCTAGTTTAAGTTAGCTTGTGGGGCTGCTGAAGGATAACCTCATAGAGGAGGTTTTGAGGCAGGCAAAATTCTGTTGCTAGGGAGCTCAGGTCATGTGTGTAATGTGTAAAATCCTACAGATACTGCTCTAATATGTATTAGAGGGCTGCATTGGTAGGTTGTGTGAAAAAGCCTATGCAAGAGGTATAGGTCAAGCTGTGGGTCAGCTTGTATGTTCTGTGTTCATAAGAAGTATTTTTGTTGCTGTGCAAGTATGTCTGTGTACGGGAGTGATTGCATTCATAAACTTGTAACACTGGCAGGTTGTGTGTTCTTGCGCTCTTCTGTCTTGTAACTCTGCCAGATTGGCTTATATCTTCTGTACGTGTCAGGAGGTCTGTAGTAGTGAAAGAGAAATTGAATGTGTGTTTTGAATAAATGAGACAGAAAAAAAGGAAAGCGTACAAGACACCGCTGAGAGACTTGGCCCTGGGGGGAGCCTGGCAACAAACATCATTAGTTAGAATGCGAGAAGAGTTGTCTGCTGATCCAGAAAGATCTAACCATGTTTGTACTCCAGTAATACTTAAGTGTAGCAATTTTACTTTGCCATACCCCTTATACATGGCTGTAAAAAAGATTGTGGTGTATGTAAAAAAAAAAAGTAAGTGTCAGAGAATTTATGATTTATTCCGAAAACCCAGTGTGTAAGATGATGATGGTACAAGTTTAATGTGATTTGAGCCAGAGGGGATCCTTTTTTGGATAGAAGGAAACATGTTATAGGTATGCATTAGGAAGATTTAAGAAGCAGCCAGAATAGGTAATAAATGATCAGCTATGTTTGTCAACTATGTTGGACTGATATTTTATAGATTTTTACTTTTACATTTATACTGTGTACACTTTACATTTAACTGCACTGAAGTATTTGAGATGTTTTCCCTTAAATGTATTGTATTATAACTTATTATGCATGGTTACATTATTTTTAAGCATTTAAATAAATATGTTAACCTCTTTTTTTTTTTTCATTAACCATTGGGAGGATTCTGAAATAATGGTAGAGTTTCTGTATTGTGAAATAGGCCACACCTGTGTATTGGCCTATGGTGCCTGCTGGATGTTTGCCACCAATAAAGTTGGACCAGTGAAATTTGATAGAGGGTGGAGTCAGATACAGTAAGAGAATAGTAAATATTGGTAGCAAACAGCCAGGAGGTGCGAATTTAAAAAAGGGGTTTGTCATCATTGTTGGTATAAAGAGGGAAGTTTAGAACCATTGTACAGGCTCATCTTTTTTGTTTTAGCCTCACTTTGTTACTCTGGAGTAATAAACTAAACTTTTCTGCAACTTCAACCTTTTTGTCTCTGCCTGAGTGATAAGGTTTTTTCTCCTTGTTTGGAAGGAGTAAGGCACAGGAAGGGTAACTGAATAAAGGAATTTAAAGTATGGATGAGTATTATAAAAAGAGAGGTTACATGAATAAGGATAGCAGAGTCAGAGAGGTCTTAAGGAAATGCAGAACCCCAACTCCTTGCTTGGTTAAGCTTGTCAAATCTCAATCTGTGTGTGACGTTTCAGGTCTTTTTTTGGCCAGATTGTGTTTAGGGGAGTCCAGTGTAGCTCTGAAAAAATCATCTCTTTTGTTTTGTCCACGTTCAGAGACAGGTTGTTGACCGAGTATGTGTTCACAACCATAGTACACCTTTGTGTCAGGAGCTAGTATGTTGCAACAACAACCATTTTACTTAATTTGGCAATTATTTTGTGTGATTAATAGGGTGTAAAATGAGGCTGAGTGACATGGTATTCGTCTCCACTAAGCCAAAGCAGCCAATGGTTGCTGACAGTGTAAGGTAATATCCTTTGCTCTATTTATAGCATACTATGTTATATGGACAAAAGTTTGTGGACACCTGATGATGACACTAGTATGTGGTTCTTCCCTAAACTGTCACCATGTAGTTGGAAGCACACAGTTGTTAGGATGTCATTGTATGCTATATCATTACAATTTCCATTCCCTGGGACTAAGAGGACCAATCCTGTTCCAGCCTGACAGTGCCCCTGTCAAGACTCCATGGTTTGCATGGTGTGGAAGAGCTCGAGTGGCCTGCACAGAGCCCTGACCTCAACCCCACTTAAACACCTTTGGGATGAACCGAAACGCCAAGTAACATCAGTGTCTGGCCTCACTAAGGCTCATGTGGTTAAATCCACAGAGCCATACTCCAAGACCTAGTGGGAAGCCTTTCCGGAAGAGTGGAGCTTATTATAACAGCAAAGGGGAAATAAATCTGGAATGGGATGTTCAATAAGCACATATGAGTGTTATGATCAGGTGTCCACAAACCTTTGTCCATATATATGTCATATATGTATATAAGATTGTGATTGTTTTTGAGAATAAAATTTTTCTTCAAGTCCGAATTGTGAAATTAATTTCTTCATAGGAGTAAATGGTACAAGGGAGTGTGGGGCAAGCTGCCAGTTCCAGACGTCCTTAAAGTCAATATGGTGTACAAAGACTTCTTAGCAGAAATTGCTCTACTCATTACCACAATGGTGATAAGTGTGGACATCCCACTGGTTGATTCAGCTTTTGGAAAGGTTCAGGAAGGTAGCCCTATCTCCTACCAGCAACCTTTACCAGTGAGCCACCTTGTAATATGCCACCCAGATGCCCTTCCACCACCACCTTTAATTGTAGATGGCCATAGGTTGGAGCCTACCAGCTGCCTGTTTGTGTGCCATCAGCAAGAACGATTCCATCTACAGTCAATGGCCACTGCATTAGACATGGCAAGGAATATCGAGGTTGCCACCAGGGAGCAGAGCAGCAGTGTGGAGTGGTGCTGTCTCAGGACACCAAGATGAACTTATTCCTGATTCAGGGAAATATGTCATGTCAGAGATCAGAGTTCTGCTGAAAGTTTGGCACAAAGAATTTGAAGGGGGGAGGCTCAAACAGTTGCAATGGTGAGAGGATTGACACTGGAACCGGTTGCCATCCAGGAGTACTATTGTATACAAAACACAAATTACTGGCCTTGTGGGTTTGACATCTTCCCAGATGCCACCTGGTTAGGGTCATCTTGACAGTTTGGTGTTCGACCCAAAAAACAGCCCACCCTTTGGACTGCTGGAAGTGAAATGTCCCAGTGCAAAGAGCTATATGGACTGTATCTACTTGAAAATGCAGAGTGGCATACTGAAATTAAAGGAGTCTTAGAACTACTACTGGCAGAGGCAAGGCCTTCTCTTACTTACAGGAATGAAGTGGTGTGATTTTGTTGTTTTTGCAGTGGAGGATATTCTCATACAATGCTTCTACAGAGACTGTGAGGTCGCCAAAAATATTAGGGATAAAGGAGATTTCCTTTTTTTTTAATGTGGCAGTTAGAAGATTGGTCTCGAACACTTTCTGGCACTTAGATTTCACATTCACTGATATGCTCTCCATTTTTTGAGCAACCACTATACTGTTACTTTGCATTGACTCTTAATAAATATATCATTTTAAATGTGCTTCTGTGTATGACCTTCAATTGCATTTGGATATGTTCATGGCCTCACAGAAAACAAAATCTAACATGAATACAGTTATGCTCATGTGTTTACATACGCTAATATGAACGAAAATATAAGTGATTATGCAGAAAATGTCTTTTCTTTAGGGACAGTACTCAGGTGAAGCCATTATCACAATTTTGTGAGCGCATTTAATTGAAAATAAGTGAAATTACCCAAATGGCCCTGATCAAAAGTTCACATACCCTTGATTGTTTGGCCTGATAGTATACACAAACGTTGACACATATGGGTTTAAATGACTATTAAGGGTACGTTCACCCAAGTCTACCAGTCTGACTTTAGCTACAACCATAAGTGTGCCCAACTGACCATCTAATCATTGCCATAAGATGATTATATCATCAGGTAGGCACAGTAATGGTTAGAGCTAAAGTCTTTAGATAGGTAGATCTCCAGAAACAGTGTTGGTAACCACTGCTTTAGAGAATGTTGTGTGTAAAAATCCCAGATCAGCAGCAGCTTCTGAAATCCTCAAACCAGCCCTTCAGGTACCAACAACCATGCTACAGAGATCACACTTTCCCCCCTTTCTGCTGTTTGATATGAACATTAACTGAAGCTCTTCACCCACATCTGCATAATTTTTTTTATTGTGCTGTTGCCACATAATTGGCTGATTAGATAACTGCATAAATGTGCAGGTGTTGCTGTCCGTCTATCCAACAGCGTTGGAGGAGGAGATTTAAAGTCGTTATATACAGTTAGGTCCACAAGTATTTGGACATTGATGCAATGTTTGTAATTTTCTCTCTATACCACCACAATAGATTTGAAATTTAGCAATTAAGACATGACAGAATTATAGACTTTTAGCTGTAATTTAAGAGGTTTAACAAAGGTATTTTGTATTAAGCCTTCAGAAATTACAGCCAGACATAAACAATAAATAACAATATCTAATTCATTAATTTACCAAAAAAAAAAGGATTTTCAAAAGATACCGTGTTACAAATGTTAGGAGAAAATTTGGAGAACATTCCATAAACCAAAACATGCAAGGAAAAACTAACATTATGTTTACATGATGCTAAAAAACCTGCCAAACCAAAGGACAACCAAACAAATCTTCATGGAACATTCCTGTAACCAAAAAATAACATGTACAGCATTTGGCAGATGCCCTTATCAAGAGTGACCTACATAAATGCTTTGAAGTCTCAGTTAATATATTCTGATACTGGCTCACTAGGATCTGGGCTAAGAATACCATCACACTAAAAACTGTTGGCAAGAAATACAGACATTTTTTTGAAGTGAAGAATAAATAAGTGCTAGTCCAAGTACTTCTGAAAGAGGTAGGTCTTTAGTTGTCGTTTGAAGACACCCAGTGACTCAGCTGTTCGGACATCAAGGAGAAGTTCATTCTATGCTCGGTTTACAGGTAGGAGGAAGATCTCCACAGACTCCTGCTGCTACTGACTCAAAGGTAAAGTTTAGGTCAGGGCTCACACTTTATGTGGCCTTCAGATTATTAATAAATTCATAATGTTTCTTTTGTAAATTCTGAAATAAGCAGCAGATTAACAAAACAAAAGACAAGCCTGCTATCTGTTATCTAGCTAACTAAAGTTTCTTAAATGAATATTATTTCATTGTAGACAGGGGCATAGCACAGAACTCTGGGCCCTATACATAAGCAGTCTCTGTGTATCCCACTTCCTTTCTTTTTTGAACAAATTATTGAGCCGACTACTGTACACAGCAAGCCGAAGTGGTCAGTAGTGAACTGTTCCTACACCACCTTTTAATAAAAAATCTATCCTATGTCCATAAGTCTGCACAGTTTGAAATCTCTCCACATTTCAACCCTCATTTCTCAACATACTGAAGACTACAATTACTTCATGGTTAAATGAGTTTTACTTGGCGTGTTTTAGTTTGAGTGCTTTTATTTTCTTCATTTTTATTTAAGTATTTATGATTCCCGTGGTATAAAAAAAGCTTAAAATGTCTAGTCTAACATTTTAAAATGTTATTTCATCAGCCTGAAACACACTGGCTTCCTCAAAATGCTTCCTCAAAATAACGTTTGAAAACCACTGGTCGAGCATACAGTTGAAACTGCTATTGATACAAATGATTGCTCTGAATAACTTTTAGTACCCACTGTATGAGCTCACCTTGTCTCACATCTTGCACATGATTTGGAGAGTGACCTGCTGTTGATCAGTCTTTCTGCCTGATTCTGAAATTAAGGGCTATGCGTTTCATTGTGTTAAGTTGAGATAGATACTTTTGATAGATATAGTGTCACATCTGACATTGGCTCACTGTCTTTTTAACAATCGTAATATTTTCAGAAAGCAAAGTAAAGCTTTTACTGGTTGTTTTATTTATTCTTATGGAATAGAATCTGGAATCTGGGTGCTCCCACAGTCCAAAGACATGCAGATTAGGTCAACTGGCTACTCTAAATTGCCCATAGGTGTGAATGCGAGCGTGTG
>JAQMYM010005474.1:0-10371 GCA_030014255.1 Parauchenoglanis ngamensis | reverse complement strand
AAGGCACCCTGGGTGACCCGAGGATCGAACCCAGGACCTTCTTGCTGTGAGGCGACAGTGCTAACCACCGCACCACCGTGCCGCCATAAATAAATAAATTAATTAATTAATTAATTAATAATAAAAAAAATTATCTGGGTAAATAAAAAGTTTACTGAGTAACACCAGTTCTCTCCAGTATACTATTGTGAGAAGATTGTTGAAGGCTACCCCAAGAGTTTGATTCATGCACAACAATTAAAATGCCATCAAAAACTAACAAAGAGTATATAAACTTTTGACCCACTGCAAATCTGATATTGGAAATAATGACAGAAATAAATCTAGTTTCTTAGCTGCTATTTTGAAATTTTGAAAATCTTATGACAAAGTAGATAACCTAATTGAACATGACATAGTCATGAAATGAGTTGTGAAATTTTGTTTAAACATGTTAAACATACGTTTAAACCTTGGCCTCAATGTTTTTCCTTTATAGGCAGCAGCCACTGTGAAATTTTGGACCTCTGTAGACAAAAACTCATTTTCATTGGGTAAAACATATTAGTGTTTAAGTCTCTATAAATGCTCATTCACTACTGATTTAGCATTTCCATTTCCAGCTTTACCAGCATTTACATTGGCAATAGAAGAAGCTGCATGTTTAAACAATATTTCAACCTAACTGGTAAAATGTTTTTTTGCTATTAAAATCCCTCTGATTGGAACACAGAAGTGATGCTATTACATACACTATACTGAAAGGTGCCCTCACTACATACACATGAAACAATTGATTCCATCAATTGGATGCCAGTCACATCAAAGAGGAATAATGGAGTAACATTATCAGGTTGTACATCAGGTATGCAAAATCCAGGAAGTAAATCCTGGATGAACAGGGCCAGGTGTGGGGCCAGCTACACTTCATCTGGCGATGACAATGATAAGAGAGCAAGTCAGATTAGCAATGAGCTAGTTAATGTTTACCAGAGCACTTGAATCACTAAATTGTGATATATGTTCAAAAATATATACAATCCATTTTAGTACAGGCAGACATTTCTGATGTCAGAGAAAGCTTGGCACCATCAGTCGACACTTTGCGGAGCTCTTTGAGCTTCTGTCATGTCAGATTATAAGATGTTGGATGGCCATGGACTTTGTTAAATCCGTAAATATTAATAATGAAGGTTTTATTTCTGAACTCCAGCACTACTCATTTGCAACTGCAAAGGCTGAGTGGGAACAAAATATGGGGGGAAACATTTCAGAACAACTTTAGCATTCAGTGAAGAAGTGGATAATGTATACAACTTGAGTCAAAGTATAGATAAAGTATGGATATAGATGGTCAAATATTACACCAATACAAGTGAAGGTTGTTCAGTCACATTTTTACTTGAGTTAAAGTACTGCAGTACTTTATTTAAGAAAAACCTTAGGTGTTCAAAAGTAATTTTAAATGTTTTCAATGTTTAATGTTTTTACTGTTTTCTTTTTAATGTCACTACATTGTTGTATTGTTTATTTGACAAGTTTAAAACATATATTTCTAAAACAACCTTAGACAGTAATGTTAATTTGGCATTTTTGCTAGCTTGTTATTAGTATGTGTCAGCAGGGGATTCACACAGATCCCAGTACTAATACGACAACTTGGAGCACAAATCCATAAAAATCTAAGTAATCTGACCAATCATAACATAAAAACTGCAACTACTGCAAGCACAGACATATTTATTTAAAATGTTTATCTGGAATTAAACAAATTTTTACATACCTCAACATCCTTTCTCAGGTTGGACGACAAATTTCTGTAGGCAGCGATGAAGTTTGTGTGTGGTAAACAAAGTATGGAAATCGATATGAATCTTTATTTTAAAAAAATCTCAAATATGGACTTCAGATATGGCCACGGGTGCTGTCGTGATGAATCTTCAATTTTATCTGCCGTAGCTGTCATTACCACAGCCAAGTTCAAATGGAATTGTTCAACAAATGTAGCAAGCACTTTGAACCTGAACGTAGGAGTATTTTACTGTGATTGGTTTTCTTCTGGAATGAACACAGCATATAGTCTATCGCATTTTAGAAATGAAAAGAATATTCAGCTACTGACTTCAAATTTATGCTTCAAAGTAACAGGAACCTTCAGAGAAATGTAGTGCAGTCAAAAGTACAATACTTATCTTTCAAATGCAATGGAGTAAAATTCATAAGTTCCAAAAAGATTTAAATCTCAAGTAAAGCTCAAAAATTCTCAAAAATGTACTCATGTACAGTACTCAAGTGAATGTAATTTATTACTGTCCAACCCTGTTAATCTTTTTTTGATTTATGCCTCAATAGCCTCATGCAGTGTATAATTGTACACCACATTCACTTTTTTTAAATTATCAAATGTCTTCACTGATGTTATTTCAGCATGTAACAGATGTAATAAATCGGTCACACATGCACACTTTGTGTAGTCATGTGCAAAACTTGAGCTTTGGTCCCTGATCTTTAAAACAATTTTAGGGGCACTAGGTATATATTATACTAGGTATAATTGTTACTAGGTAACAATTTTAGGGGCACTTTCAGTACTGTGCTCACAAGGTGTTTTACAAAATTTTATAAAATTTTATGTAAGCCTCCACATCCACCAACCTTAGATCCACTAATTTGCAAACTTGCATCACTTCCTTAAATTACAAAAAAAATAAAAATAATAATAATTAGGGGCTCTACCTTGACATTTCATTAATTGTGGGACCTTTTCCTGGACTATGTATCAAGACAGACTTCAGCTCCTTAGCTGTCTTTTATAGGTTTCTTTTGCTAATTGGCCACCTGAAGAAGTAGTTATTTTATTGTGTGCTTACTTTTTTCCTTTTTTGATGGAATTGGATGGAGACAGAACATTGTTAATGTACTTTGTAATGTTTAGAGCTGGGAAAAGTGTAATCCAAGCATTGTCTATATAACTTTTTATATGTTTCATGTGGAAACTGGAGCCAATCACAGCTGACTTCAGGCAAGAGTTGGGGTACACCCTGGGCAAGTATCCAATCTATAACAGGGATGACACGGGGTGAAAAACCATGCAAATTCACACCTAAGGGCTATTTAAAGTAGCCAGTTGACCTAATCAGCATGTCTACGGACTGTAGGAGGAAACCACTGCACCTAGAGGAAACTCACACGCAGGAAGGCCCCAGTCAGTTGTGAGATTCGAACCCAGAACCTTCTTGCTGTGAGGTGAAGGTTTATTAGCGTCAGCTTATAAAAAATTAAAGGACATTTTCATTTGATGAATATGAATGACTATTTTGGCAATTAAATTTGTAGTCATACAGATAACTTTGTTGACCTTTTATAAAATGTCTTTACAATGCAATTAATGAAATTAACTGATGCCAGAGGAAGAAGAGAGACAGCCAGGGTCTGGGTAAGAGATGTGTGAAGACAGATTCTTCTAGGTATGTTTTTTTTATGTTGTAAACTGTATTTTTGTTGAAAAAATGTCAATGTGAAACTTTAACTGTGGAACAATGGAAATGACTTTCCAAGGCCATGTTATATGGTAATATTTCAAAGTTCAGGATTTTTTATTTGGATTCAGGAGTGTTTTTTATTTGGATTGTGTGTATCACTCACATCAGTCAGGAGGTAGATCTTCTGTTCACGCTCTGCAGGAGGCCCGGGCCCATAGAGATCCAGTTCAGCCTGAGTTTCAACCAATTTCATCTGAAGTTGCTCCTCCAGATATGACTGAGATTGCTAAAAACAGACACAGACACACACTGCTTTTGAGCAAGGACTTTTGTTTCCACACAATCTGAAGGCTGCAGGATAAAATAAAAATAAAAACAAAACTTTACCTTAATGTGATGAACAAGTTCTAGCGTAAGTTTCTTAGCCAGGTTGGGAATGGTGGCTTTGCCGTCATCATGCAGATGGCTGTGGAAATATCAACTGCATTTTACACTAAGCTCAATCAGTTTTTCAGCATTTTTCTATTTTTCCAGGATCATTATGACCTCTTGTAGTAGCTAATATGGTTAATGGTGTCATCTTAAAAAAATCCTTAGCTCTAATCTGTAGCTCTTGACAAATCTACACCTGCCAAGTGAAGAATTTTTCTCTCATACTTATAACATACAGGATTTTTATAGTCGTTTCTTTGACTTTCACTGACACATCACTGATACCAATGTTGACAAACAGTAAAAACAGTCACCAAAAGCCTAGAATCAAGACTAGAAGCTGAAAGCTGTCAATGAAAGCAAATGAAGCTATACCTTGAAGCAATTAAGCACACCCAAGGTATCATAGGAATCCCTATATATAATGATGCCTTGAAATGGAATGTGTCTATATAAAGTGCTGTAATTTTTATGTTTTGAAACTAAAATGTATAAAAAATAACCACTATTTAAATCTGAGAATGTGCACTTTAAAGGTCCACCATGTAAGATTCAACCACCTGAACACCTCTTCCTTACCCCTCCATATTCAAGTGTGTAATAAAACGTACAAGTGCTCGTAGTGTACTTCCAAGTACTTACATTCACTCACCATTGCTTATTCATGTTCTAAGTAATATATGTGATCCACTAACTATCACTATTTTGGGTTCTCAAACTTGTTAGCCAGCACCAGCAAACACTAATTTGTTTTCCTTTCCTTCCTTTCTTCTACTTTGACATTTTTCCAATTTTTCCACTAAATATGCCTATGTCCCAAACATTATGAAGGGCACTGTTTCTACCCTACCAAGAAAAATAAAATGTGCACCAGAAATGTGGGTGGTCTTCAAAAAAGGCCCTTTCCGTCTCACTAGCTTCATACAGAGAAACACGTTTCACGATCTCCTGCTGTCCTCGGCACCTGACGATCATGTAGCCTTTATTGAGGTAAATGATGTCATTATTGATGATGGACAACACCGCCTCCTCATTGCCTTTATCCACCAGGTCAGGCTTTGTTAGAATGCCTGTGATAATCAACATTCATGAAAGTTCTTATTATATAAGCATTGAAACTAAAGAGTAATATGAAAAGCCACAAAATTTGTATTTCAGTATATATTATAATGATATATTCATGAAAAAGCTGCACCGACCTAGGGTTCTATTGCCATTTGGATCAACTTCCTGAGCCATCTTCAGTGCTTCTGTAGTAGCGATGTCTACATTACATGGCACCACCACCAGGATGATGGTTTCTTGCTTTGTAATGAACATTTTGATGAGCCTCTTAACCTGAAAGTGAGGCATGTGCTAACATTACATTTCCATATGACAGTGTTTCATTTTTATCTTTTATCAGGGTTTACATTGTTATGATATAAATATAACACTAAATATACCCCATTACAAATATGATTCATTATTCAATCCTTAATTATACACACTAGTTAGGGAGCCATGGCCTGTGTCCCTGATGACTTAAAATTTGGTACATATTCACCTGTTCTCCGATGTTCTCTGGTTGGCCACTAACTGCCACACGGACAATTCCAGGCAGATCAATGAGTGTGAGGTCAGGAACATTGGATGATGTCACCTCCAGGCTGATAAGCTGGTCACTGATGTCCATGCCGGTCCCAGCTACTTGATTCTGTGCTAAAAGTGTATGCACATAGACAAAAATAGCTAGACAGCAAGTAAAATATAATAAAAATAAGTATAACTAAGCAAATCTAGATACCTAACATTAAAAAATAAACACAAAGAAATCTAGCTAGCTAAGCTTAATAATAAATGAATTAATATATTAATAATTAATATTAAAATTTAATATATAAATATATTATTAATGAATGCAGCAACAACAACAATGACTACAACTACATTTGAATTTCCTTAAGGAAATACACACTACTTGAAAATTTAAGTTTAAAAAGTAATCATTTTTAAAAGAACTTTACAAAAGGTAGAAATAATAAAGAGCATTACTCTAGCATACTGAAAAGCTTGCTTAGAAAGTCACTAGAATACTGCTATGGTATTTCAGATGGATTCTAAGATGCTGCTAGGTCATTACCATGTAATTCCAGGTGATTGGCTGAGCATTGTTTTTGGGTATGGGGCAAAAGGCAGTTGGGGAGGTGGTATATTTGAATTTGGGGCAATTCAGTTCACTATTACAGTGAGGGAGTAATTTCATTTGGGTTTAGAGCACAGGTCTCACAGGTGTCACAGGTCTATTTATTTTTGGTTTTGGGAAAATTAATAGGCAGGGATTTATTTATATATGTGTTTGGAACAATTAGATGTACGAAGGTATTTAGGGCAATTACCAATCAGGTTGTTATATATATTTCTGTTTAGGGCAGTTTATACAGGGATAAACAGGGAAAGGTAATGGCAGCTTTATTTATTTATTTATTTATTTATTTATTTATTTATTTATTTATTTATTTATTAGGTTTGGGGCAATTACAAATCACTGGAGAATTATTTTGGGGTTTTAAGGCAATTAACATGCAGGGTGATATTTATTTTGGGGGTTTGGGGCAATTAGCAGTCAGACTATAAGGTACATTAAAGGTCAGGGGGTATTTATTTTGGGTTAGGAGCAATGAGATATCTGGGAGGTATTTAAATTTGAGATTAGGCAATTTAGCAATTCAATGAAATGTATTTATTTTGGGTTTGAGGTGTTTTTAGCAGTATTGGGGAATTTTGGGGTTTGGGGAAATTATCAGTTATGGCAATTATATTTGGACTTTGGGGAAATTAGAAGGCAGTGGGTTTCATTTTCAGGGGTTTGAGGCATGTCATGTTAGGTTCAGGAGGCAGGGCAAAATTGCAGGGAAGACTATTTAAATAATAAGTTCAGAGTAGAAAACAAGCAAGGACTAGCATAAACTTAATAAATGGAAACAAAACAGGGGAATGCAATGATGAGAGCAGATACCAACCAATTCAGAAATATGGGATTACTGTATAAATCCGGGAGCATGAAGTATCCTGTAAACACATTTAAGCCACTCCTTCAGGCTTGAAATTACCACTAGAAATTGTGAACACAAATAAATAACAAATTCTCATGCCAACTTGCCTGACTAACAGCGCATAATGCTTCCCGCTGAAGGGAAACCAACAAAGTCCTTAAATACTGTCTCTAATTCTGCTGCAATGAGCATAAGCTGGTGCCAATACTCGCACTGGCCCACAGAGCAGCCTGGGAACTGGAGTCTGGGCCATTAGTTAAGTGCTGTGAATCCAGACATGTGCATAGTATTGCTGAGCATGGCAAAAATGACAGCGCATGCTGTGTGCAGCTGAATTCAAAGAGTGCACCGTGCACACAGCAAGGGGCATTTATGTGACAGAACCCCCCTCAAAGGCATGACTCCCAGAGTGCCAAACAAAGTTCACTCCTGGTGGATGTTGACCTGTGTGCATTGGCAGGCCACTGGACATACCTACATCTGATTTTGGTCTGGGTAAGGCCATGGGCAGGGGCTCTGGTTTGGACTCAGGCCTGGATATGGGCATGAGAACAGGAACAGGAACTGGAACAGGAATAGGTACAAGGACAAGGATGGGCACAGGAACTGGTATGAGGACCAGAATAAGTTCCGTGGCTGGAACAAGCTCTGTGATTGTGGAAACTGGAATAGGAATAGGCTCTGAGATTGTGGAGATTGGAAAAAGAACAGGCTCTGTGGTTAAAACTGGCTAGGAGACTGGAACTGGAGCAGAATTGGCAACTAGAACCAGTTCTGTGGTTGGAACTAGATCAAGCTCTATTACTGGAATTAGATCAGGCTCTGTGGCAGGAACTGGAAGAGGCTCTGGGACTGGGACTGGAACAGGCTCGGTGATTGTGGAGACTAGAACAGGCTCTGAGATTGTGGATACTGGAACAGGCACAGACTCTGAGATTGTGGAGACTGGAACAGGAAGAGGCTCTGTGGCTGGGAATGAAACAGGTCCTAAAATTGTGGAGACTGGGATTGGACCATGCTCTGTGACTGTGGAGACTGGAACAGTAACAGGCTCTGTAGTTAGAACTGTCTTGGTGACTGGAACTGGAGTAGACTTGGCAACTAGAACTGGTTCTGTGGCTGGAACTAGATCAAGCTCTATGGCTGGAACTGGAACAGGCTCTGTGACTGGGACTGGAACAGGCTCTGTTACTGGGACTGCTACAGACTATGTGACTTGAGACTGGAACAAGCTCTGTGGTTGGGGAGACTGGAACATGCTCTGTGATTGTGGAGACTGGAACAGGAACAGGCACTGTGGCTGGAAATGGTTCTGTGGCTTCAATAGGAACAGGCTCTGGAACTGGAACAGTTTCTGTAACTGTAACTGGAACAGGCTCTGAGACTGTAGCTAGGGTAGGCTGTATGTCTGTGTCTGGAACATGCTTTGATGTTGGCTCAGAAATTGTAAAGACTGGAATGGGATCTGGCTCTGATGGTGACTGGAGCAGGCTTTGAGACTGTGAAGATTGTGATTGGATTTGGAGACTATAACTGATGCTAGAACTGCCTCTGTGACTGTGGAGGCTGAAGCTTCAGCAGGCTCTGTGACTATGACTGGAGCAGGACCAAGCTCAGTGACAGCAGCTGGAATGGGAGCAGACTCCAGGATGGTGGCTGGAACAGGACCAGGCTCTGAGAAGCTGGCTGGAATAGGAGCAAGCTCCTAGACTTGAACTGTAGCCTGCGTGCTCTCTTGAACTGTAGCCAAAGCAGGCATAGAGACTAGAACTAGCTGGAAAACTGGAACAAGCTCCTTGACTGGAATGGGCTCTGGAACCGGAACAGGTATGAACCGGCTCTGAAACTGTGGACACTGGAACTGAAGTGGGCTCCGTAACTGTGCCTGAAACTGGAGCTGGCTCGAAAACTGTGACTGGAACTGGCTCAGTGACTGGAACCAACTTAGAGACTCGGGAGGCTGCAACTGGACCAGGCCGTGAGGCTCGGGATGGAACAGGTCACGTGGCTGGGGCTGGATCAGGCTGTGAGGCTGGAACAGGTTTCATTGCTGGCGCTGGCTTTGTGACTAGTGGCCTCTGGGGCTGTTGAGGCAGGAGTTGCCTCAGAGACTGTAGAAGCTGGAGCTGGAGCAGGCTGTGAGATTGGAACAGACACTATGGCTAGAACAGGAACAGGCTCAGCGACTGGCACTGGAACAGGCTTCAAGGCTGGCTCTGTGACTGTGGCTGGAGTGGGCTCTGGCTCTGCGACTGTGGATGGCTGGGAGGAGTGAGCCAGCTGTGAGACTTGAATAAGCTTTGAAGCTTGGACTGGATTGGAAGGTGAGCCTGGAATGGGTTCTGTGGCTTGAACTGGCTTGGAGACTTAATCTGTCTGGATTGCCAGCTCTGATGTAGGCTCAGACATGGGTTCTGACATAGACATGGACTCAAGTATGGACTTTTTCTTGGGCTCAGGCTTGGACTTGATCATGGACTTGGACTTCAACTCAGGCATGGACTTGGACTGGGGAATATGCTCTGACCTGGGCACGGTGACAGTGTTGTCTTCAAAGCCTGGCTTTATTTAAATAATAAGTACAGTGTAGAAAACAAACAAGGACTAGCATAAACTTAATAAACAGAAACAAAACACGGGCATGCAATGAATGGAGCAGATACTGGCCATATCAGAAATGTGGAATTACCGTATAAGTCTGTGAGCATGGATACTCCATAAACTTGAACATAAAGACTAACATAAACTTAAAAGGCAGAAACACATCACAGGCATGCAATGAACGAAGCAGATACTGGCCATTTCAGAAATGTGGGATTACTGTATAAGTCAGTGGGCATGAAGTATCCTGTAAACACAATTAAACTGAAAACCAGCTGGCCACACAAACAATAACAAATTCTCGTGCTGACTTGACTGACTAATGCTTCCCGCTGAACTGAAACGAGGGACATTTATGTCACAGAGCATTTAGCATTAAGGGTATATTTATTTTGCTGTTTGTGTGTACTTAATTGTAATGGGGGATTTTGGGGTTTGGGGAAATTGGTAGTCAGAAGAATTTAAAATTTGAGCTTTGGGGCATTTAAGGATTTATTTATGGGTTTTGTGGAAGTTAGTAGACAGGGTGGTATGCATCTGTGTGAATAGAGAGAGTATTAATTTTGAGGAGAAATGGCTGTCTAGGTCAAAGTGCAGGCCTACAAACTCCACAGAAAAGGAAAACAAAAAAGAAGAAGGTTATACATTAGTTTACATTAAACAATAGTTATGTCCATTAATTTGATTAGACAGTTGATGTTCTAAGAATATCACTGAATTACATCAAAATCATCACTGAATTACATCAAAAACATAGCTGCTTCCACCCAGAAAGTTTTCAACAGGCATTTTAAATGCATCTTGCCAAGATACATTTAAAATGCCTGTTGAAAACTGACTGA
>JAQMYM010005473.1:0-10372 GCA_030014255.1 Parauchenoglanis ngamensis | reverse complement strand
ACTCTGTAATAGCTTCTTCCCCCAAGCTATCAGACTCCTGAACACTCAGGGACTGGACTGACACACACACACACACATACACACACTCACACACACACACACACACACACAAAAATGTACACTCATCTACCTCTAAAAGTCTGCACATTTTGCACCTCTATAACTTTGTACATCCACCTCTATCCATTTTGCACATTACATTTGGATTAGCGCTGCACTGTCTTGTCTCGTGTCTCATGACAGTGTTTTTGTCTTGTCTCATTATGTCTGTTGCACACGTGCACCTTTTGTACTTCTGTGTTGTCTTATATGGAGCACCTTGGTCCTGGAGAAACGCTGTCTCATCTCACTGTACACTGCATCACATGTATATGGTTGAAATGACAATAAAAGCCACTTGAACTTGAACTTGAGCTAGCAGGCGCATAGGGACATACAGGGACATTTTTGGGATAAAAATTATAATAATAAAAAACAGATGGGAAGAAAGTAACTAACTATATGACTGAATAAGTAACTAACTCTAGCTGACTAACAGGTGCATAGAAAACCCGTTAGCTAGTTAAAAGTTTCATGAACAGAATTATTTACATTTTATCCAAAATCAGGGCTTTTGTTCTCAGAACTTCTAGCTAGCATAAGCAGTGAACATGCTCTCATGTTAGCTAACGTTGGCTGGCTGGCTAACATTAGCATTAAAGATCATGAACATCATTAGCTTAAATCCTTTCAGTTTAGCTAATTATTAGCTACATTTCTAATGTGAACATTCATAAAAATTACTTTTATAAAAATTTCCTCAGATTAGCTCAATTCAGCTAGTCAGCTAGCTTTTGCAGTGCAGATTCTAAGTATTTATAAATGTAATTTAAACTTATTATCAGTTTAGCTAATCTTGGCTAGCTGGCTACCACTACTAACAAAGATTATGAGAATGACTTTAAAATCTTCCCAGTTTAGCTAAAGTCAGCTATCTTTAGCAGAGACGATTATGGACATTCTTGGATTACGTCTTAAAATTCCTCTCAGAAATCCTGTCAGTTTAGCTCACTTTAGCTAGCTAGCTAACATCAGCAGTACAAATTATAAAAATATTCATGAAATATGATTAACATTCAGAAATCCTGTCAAGTGAGTGAATTATTTGCTAGCTAGCAGGCTAACAGATTTAGAGACACACCCACATTTCCATATATGGAATGAGACCCAGTTTACCTCAGAAGAACAAGATGGATGCCTGACTGAGCTGTGTGTGTGTGTGTGTGTGTGTGTGTGTGTGTGTGTGTGTGTGTGTGTGTGTGTGTGTGTGTGTGTGTGATAAACACTCACTGTAAGGCTGCCTCTTCTGTGCCAGCACCTGGATGTCCATGGGAGAGTAGATGCCGTTGAGGATTTCTCTCCGGTTGTTGCCTGTGTGTTTGTTGCAGGCGTGAATCGAGCGAGTTTGCCAATCTGTCCAGTACAGCGTTTCATCAAAGAGTGTGAGAGCGAAGGGGTGTGTGAGTGTCCCTTCCACCACCGTCTCTCTAAAAAACAACGACATTCAGAGCTTCAACGGCAGCGTCCAGTTTTCTCATGTCTCACTGTCGCAGGCCACAAACACAACATTTATTTCTGATCGATATCGACAATATTAATAGAAAATCCAAAAATATTTGCATAAATGCAAAATTCACAAAGCCATGATGTGTCAGATCAAACCCGGGTGCACTTTATTTATAAACGTAAGGGAAACACACACCTTATTTTTGTTATAATAATTTATGAAAGCAATGAAAGCTACTATTTTGAACCGTTACTCTACATATCATTTTGATATTAGATTTTAATTAAAGTGATTTATAATAAATACTCTGGGTAATCGTATCATCTCTGAAAAGATTCGTGACTCAGAATAAAAACACGCTCTCCAAATAAAGGTGCATAAGATCGTCTGTCCGCTCTTGTATTTTCAGCTAGTGAAATGTAATTCAGGAAATTTCAGATAACAAATCACTTCGAATTAACAAAACATTTTTTCAACCTTCGCATTTTAGGGGTCTTTTGGTTCCCAGAACATTTAATCTGTCAAACTCTTTTTCTAAAAAACATCTATAAACATTACTATGATGTTGCAGCTGTTTGTTACTCTGAACGTTGTACGAGAGCGTTGTGGATTCGGATTAGGACGAGGCCCGGTGAGAGTTTTACTGTAGAGTGCGTTAGCAGCAGCGCTACACAGAGAGCGAGAGAGAGAGAGAGCGAGAGAGAGAGAGAGCGAGAGAGAGAGAGAGAGAGCTGATCATCAATCACACGCTCAGAGGGAACCTGCATGTCGTACAACACCGGGGTTTTTAACAGAGTGTAAATAAAGGAGCTGTCCAGAGGAGCTGAGGGAGAAAAAACTTAATTACATCCAGATTTCTCTCAGCTCCTGACGTAAATGGGCGTTGGGGCGGCGGCGGGTTCGTTTGAAGTGAGCTACAGCACTGTAAACCCCGTCATTAATCAGAGGTGTCCGAAAGCACGCACATGAAAGAGAGCCGATGTTCTTTTAAAAGCTCTGTTTTACAAACAGCACAAGGTGAAGTGCAAAAAAGAACAGAACAGAAGAGAAGAGTGCAGAACAGAACGAAACACAACAGAAAAACCCCGAACACAACGGAGGAGAAGTGTGTAAGTGTGAACACTAATAGTGATTATAATGTGTAATCCAACTGCAGATCCCGGGGTGATGTGTATTTTATATAAGTTGTATAAATTAGATTACAAAGCAACACATGTCTGAGCATAGTCTTTAGCAATGCTGTTATCTGTAACCACGACAACCAAAGTTTTCAATATGTTTTCACATCGTGAGATCTATATGAGGACACTGTTTATTGCCCAAAAAACGTGAAACTGCTCGATCAACTACAGTACTTGGAGAGTGTAAATAAAATATTAATGATATTTGTGATATTGCAGAAAAAGTGTGTTTTCCTGAGAAATCGATATTATATCAGTATATTTGAGCTCAACACGGGGGAAACGTGCATCTGTGCACATTAAAAAATCACGTGTTAGAAAAGCACAGGAGGGAATTTTCTTCAATCGGAAGCTGTTTGGATCAGAGACGACCCCTCCGAGAGAACTCAGCGTGTAAGTGATTAAACCGAGTGTGTTAGCGGACGAGCTAACTAATCCCTGCTATAACGTTCTTTCATAACAACACGAGAAGTTTGCCTCGGGGCCCGAATAATACCCAGAATGCCTAGCAGGGTCGGGTTACAGGGAGTACAGAAAGAGAGAACGAGCTAGAAGGAGAGTGTGTGTGTGTGTGTGTGTGTGTGTGTGTGTGTGTGCGATAGACGGACCGTGCTGTGCCGTCCAGGTTGGCTCTGTGGATGAAGCTGAGCTTGGCGTCGGCCCAGTACAGTTTCTGCTCGTCCAGGTCGATGGTCAGGCCGTTGGGCCAGTAAATATCCTGCTCTATAATCACCTTCCTGCTGCTGCCGTCCATCCCCGAGCGCTCGATCCTCGGCTCCTCACCCCAATCCGTCCAGTACATGTACCTACACACACACACACACACACACACACACACACACACACACATATAGACATCTGTCTTCTAAGTAAGGAATTAATAAGTAAATGTTCCTAAGTGTTTTATTCCTCTTACACCACTATTTCATTTTTTATGTTATTAAATAAACATCACAATTTTTATCTGTTCATCCATTTTTATACAGAACAGAACAAAAAAAACAAGACAGAACAGAATCTAATGTACAAGAAGGAAACAGCATTAAAAATTTATGTGAAATGGAACTGATTAATAATTTTAACAATTTTTAAATTAGTTTTTTTTTCAGAAATAAAAAAAATAAAGACATATCATTCTATACTTTTAAGGTGCCTAATTATTTTTCAATAGTTATTAAATAAATAATAAATTCAGTCTGTACTGAGGTCAATGGAATTTCTTTACAGTTAAAACAACGCAGAGAGAACGTGAGGTGCGTTCTGTAAGCCACGGTTCTCACAGCCGGACTGCCTTAATGAAAAGGATTACTCTAAAATAATTAAAGTAAATAAAACAATAATAAAAACAAATATAAATCATAGTTTATCACAGGATGTAGTTGGACCTTCTTACTAACACTTTAGTCTTAAGACCTTCTCCTTCTGCTCACTCCTTCCAGAAAGTTCCTCAGACTTGATGACCTTTACAGGAGTTTGTAGTTTATTCAGAGAACTTTAAGAGCAGGGTGGAAGTGAGCAGATGGAGAACGTGCTCCTCCATTAGAGGTTCTGATGGAGGAAACGAGGAACCTGTGAGGAACAGATGCTGTGGAACACTGAACTGAGGCAGAAACGTGGAGGATGTTCAGCTGCAGTGTTTTAAATGAACAGCAGGCTGAGTGGAAACGTTCGTGACGGCTCTAATTTACTGCGCTAGCACACACTAGCCTGAAGTTACAGGCTTTATATGGCCATGTCCTTATAAACTCTTCTCAGCCCTTTCAAAAGAACCCTTAGAACATCTTTAGTGTTTTTTGCATTTTGTTATTTGTATTTTCATGCATATTCACAACATTAATATAGCATTAAAAGCATATTAAACTATTTATTAAGTAACCGGTTACTCAGTCCATATTTATTCTATACTTATTCCAGCATCTCGCACTCCGCACTATTGCACTGTGGTCCTTCTGCACATCTACAAACATGAAGATATGTTTATACACATATAGCTCTATTTTTTGTACGTACACTAACTTTTTTTGTAATAGCTGTATACACACACACACACACACACACATATATATTCTTTTTAAGTGCATGGAGAGCAAGGAAAAACCGGAGTCCAATTCCGTGTACATGGCCAATAAAGCTGATTCTGAAAAAAAGATGACCACTAGGAGTCACAAATGATCTTTTTTTTTTATCTTAGTGGCTAAATACAGTAATCATTACTTTGCTAACATTTAGCTAGCTAACACTGCATAATGTTTGCTAATTCTTTGCTACAAGAACTAAAAAAACTACTGCATGTTAAACCAAACTTGAGTGTTTTGGATGACTAAAAACTTATAGAAACCTCTCACTCACACTCACACACACACACACACACACACTCACACTCACACACACACAGTTAGACATGTGTGTCTCAGTATTTTAAGTGTTTACTGGAAGAGACTGGAGGTTAAAGCAACACAGTCTAGCTCCTAGACTAAACAAGACTGTTTCAAAAGCTTTAAAAGCGAGACAGATTTGCACCTAAAGCACAATGTCTGATGTAACACACACACATACACATACACACATACACACACACACATACACACACACACAAAATAGTCATGTCAGTGGTGGAGAATCTCCACATTGGCTCAGAGTAAAGTTGCTCATTCTGACACAAGGAGATAAAAAGATCCTGAATTACGCGCGATGTTTCGTCTTCCCCGATGCTGAAGGAGCGAAGAAAGCCTCAGTGTGTGTGTGTGTGTGTGTGTGTGAGTGACTATGAGTTGTGTTTTGGTTTGCAATAAGATGATCAAATTGAAGCCAGATGTGTGTAATTCACACACATTTGAGAGATTAATTCCAGAATCAGTGTTGATACACTCACACACACTCACACACTCACACATTCTCACACACACACTCTCATACTCACACACTCCCACACACACACACTCTCACACTGTCAAACATGGTCCTGTGTGTATCTGGACATCAGTGTTTGGATAATGGATAATCTGATGAACTGGTGTTTACACACGTTTGTGTCCTTGCTTTCTATTTGCTTCGTGATCTCATTTCACAAACAAAACATTCAAATAAGCAAAAGTGCCAGTTAGATTGGACAAAGATAAAAGTCACGACAGGAGTCTGAAACTCAGAAACACACGCAGGACAGGTCTGCCTTTACACCTTTACCCCAGTGTACACCAGACTCTGGGTTTGTGTGATAAACTGCGTTTCCTGTCACCTTTCTGAGGAAATCACTCTCCTCGATTAGCACACGCTGCGAGCGCACCGCTAACAGAAGCACTCAGCTGTACGTCTTATTAAGCATGTTTTTATCTCAGTTAAGTGTTTAAAACACACGTTACACACAGTGGAAACCAACGTAAAAAACCCAAACAAAGTGTTATTTATGAGAAGAGAGGGAACTGTAGGCAGTTCAGAGTGAACACGTGTGTTACGTAAGTAAGCCGTTACAGTCGTGATGTGATTGGACTGTGCAGAATGACTTCAGCGTGTCAGACACAAAGCGCCTGGCTTTCAGTCATCGTCCAATCGGTTAGCACGAGATACCATATTATCTAAATATTATAATTAAGTGTTTATCTCTTTAGTCAGTGTTTAAACCAGAAACCAGAATTCACATGCAACACCACACAGTAAAGTGGGCGGAGCCAAGTGACAGCTTAAACCTGAGCAAGTTTCACTTTATGTAAATTAAATATTGTAGCAACAAACAATAGCAGCGAGGGAGAAAAGAGAGAGAAAGAAAGAATCAAATAAAGAGAGACAAGATAACAAACCACATAAACATGTAATCACTGATGTGGTGAAGTTTCCTTAAAGCAAGAAGGTGTTTATTGCTGTATCCTGTGTGAAGGAGTCTCCAGAGTCGGCGCTGTGTAGCAGTCAGAGGTAAAGCTGGAACAACGTAAGTGACAACAGGAACATTAAATGCAACTATAAACTGATAAAAAGTATGCCCTTCTTTATTAAACCAACAAACAGAGTAATTGTTGGAAAATTGTGAGGTCTCAGGTGAGATAACGGTGAGAGAACAGAGTTTAAAGTAAACAAGTGAAGACTGCAGGATCGTTAGGGACAGACACGTGTATGAAGAGGAGACAGGAATAATCAGCGCAGACAGGAGGAGGATCAACTGAGGATTAAAGCCAAAGCCATGATGTGAAGACAAACACTGACGATGATCCCAAAAAGATCCGAAAACCAACAAGAACAATCTCCAAGAACAGTAAAATGCAGTGAGATCTTTTCAGGAAAATCATACAAATCTTGTCTTTAGCAGAAACACTACAGAATGAATGGCCTTCATTTTGATGCTAATCTATATACCCTTCACTCCTAGCAAAAAAAACACAAGCTGAGAGTCTAAATTACCCAGCATGCCTCTGTGTGCATGCTAGGCATAAGCTAATTTCACATACATTATATTTTGTTTTGAAAGATTTCTCTTCCACTCATTACCGGTCCATTTGGTGTTTGTTTTCCTGCTAATATTTAGCCAGCAAACACAGCTCAACCTGACTGTTAGCATATATAACTTGCTTGTTAGCATTAGTTTGCTAACACTAATTCATGTCATCACAAGCAACACAGCTCGCTGGCTAGTTTATATAATGTAAATTTTTTTACTGTTTTATGGTAAAGTTTATAATTTTATAAAGATTGAGGTAATTATCATAGTGTTTGTATTTAAGTTAAAAATCAACAAGAAGAAGCATAAAGACCATCAGCACACAGTTGTACTAGCCAGCCATGCTAGTAGCCCTAATTTAATAAGCTTAGTAATGTGTATAGATGCAGTTTAATGATGCCACGCTAAACTGTGCTAACAGCTAATGCTGCGTTCCTGCACTGTCTCTTTCGACCTACAAAACCAAAAGGAGTTATTCAGGTATGTGTGAGCGTGTGAGAAAATGACAGGAACGTGTAACCGGATCCATTTCCTCCACCGGCTCCTCCCAAACAGACACACACACACACACACACACACACACACACAGACACACACACACACAGACACACACACACACACACACACACACACAGAAGAGCATGACAACAACAAAAGTTTAATTGTGCCAAAATAATGTGCAAATGTTCAAAAGAAATGTTCAAGAGTGCTTGGATCAAGGTACTGTTGGTGCAAAATATAATACAGTCTTGAGAATGGGTCCATGATTCTGAGTTTGTTAATAATTGATACAGTTCTTGGAAATAAGCTGTTTTTGTATCTTGTGGTTCTTGTTTTTACTAACCCGAAGCGCTTGGTAGAGGCGAGTTTCTGGAAAATGCGGTAGCTAGGGTGTGTAGGGTCAGTTTTCTTTTGTGCACGCTTCCATACCCTAGTTAGGTATAAGTCCTGTAAAGATGGTAGGCTACAACCAGTGGTCATCTCAGCCATTTTGATAGTCTGCTGCAGCTTAGCCTTGGCCTGAGCAGAAGCTATAGTGAGCCAGACTGTTAAGGGTGATGTTAGGATCAACTGTTAACATCATCTATAGCAGAAGCAGAAGGTGCCATTGCTAAAGCAGAGAACCTTATGCTGTCACACATACAGAATATATTTTGATGGGCTGTCTTTATAATAAATGAAAATTTTACTCTCAAACAATCCAGATAAGCATGTTTAATTTTTAATATGTTCTTTCTAACTGATCTTTTCTTGCTCCCTGGTCAGTGTCCACCACCAGTGTTCTGCTTACTGCTATTTCATCAGCCATCCCAGGACAAGCTGGCAACCTCTAGATATTGGAATCACTTAAGGTTTTACTGCAGTAACTTGGTGATGCTGGTACTGCTATAATTTTGAGGATTTGTCTGAGGGTGTTGTGTGTAAACTGATAAACTACCTTGACTTCAGTGAACTGTGAGGGGGCCAGTATTGAAACAGTTGGACCTCCAACAGATAAAGTACTATATAAATATAGATTGCCTCGTCATTCAATAGTGACTTAATCCACAGCCATGACCTGGAGAACAACTGTTGTCCACAAACAGAACCAGCTAAGACTACCTTTGTTTGCCTGAAAAACACTGACATTCCAGGGAAATGTGTTATTTTTGCTCTTCCTACACATTTTTAACTAAAATTTGACCTTCAAGACAGGAGGGCATTGTGCTTGTGGCGAATTTATATGTCTCTGTAGGGATAGTGATGAGTGAATATTTTTGTGAATAATGTCAGTCTCAAAAATAATGTAAAATATTTCATTTTCTGAAAGCAGAACCAGACATATTTAAAATCATGAATTACATTTTACATTAAAACATCTAAAAAAAATCCTTCTAAGACCATTAGGAGGTTCCTACACATTTTTATATTGTAAATTTATCACTTTATTTTGCACAGGAATTATGTAGAAAACTGAACAAATAAATTTTATTCTACATTTATCATGACAATAAAGGAAATAAATTACACAGTTGTAGCTCAAAACAAGTTAATACTGGAGCATATCACTGTCAGTCAAGCATTTTTCATCTAGGACTCATCACTCTTCATGATGAAATTGCACAGAGAGATTTTGTAGCAATACATTTCCAGCTTAGCCTGCACATGTTACTCTAGAAGTGTTACTAGGAGAGGAGAGTAGTGTGTAAAGTGAAAGGCTTATTAATGTGAAAACATATTTAGAGGATTCGGCCCCCTCATTTGAATGCAAAAAATCTGGGCTAGCTAATTATTAAAAAGTGCCTAAGGTGACAAATGAACCCTTTTTATTCCCACTCTTTAATCCATGTAATGTCCATTGATTGTGTTAAACCCACTCTTGCATATTCTGAACAATAATTAAAAAAAATACTTGTTTATAAAAATAATTTCAAGAACAAGAATGACAAAACAAAAACTGACCTTTTTAAAAATAATAATAATAATTTGACACTTTGTTTTATATATATTTGATTTTTATACTGTTTACATGTTGCCATTACTGTATTCTCAAAAGGCCCTCTTGAAACACCAGATTTTAATGCTTTTCTCAGTTAAATATTCTTCTAACAGGTGTGTTAGTGCAATATAATATATGCTTAATTTAAATTGGTAAATTCTTCCATAAATGCCCTTTTTAAAAAAGGAAATGTCTCACTTATTCACCAGAAGTGGGCAACCCATACATTACCCATTTATGTCAGGACACTGTATTTAAATATTTGCTTATTTTATTTAAATTTGCTTAGAAAATTAGGTGAAATTTATAGGATTTAAAAGCAAATATACCTTACAGTAGGACTGTAGTCAAAATTAGGCTAAGTCAAATTTGAGTCCTGAGTCAAAATCTAGACAGAAAACCATCAAATCCTTTTTGAGGCCAAGCATTTACTTCAGATAGTTTAGCCAGGCATTGCACCAATGATTAGGCTATTCTTGCTAGAAGAAAAATTACACTGCACAACAATTTTCTTTGAAAAGTCTTGCTTCCTGAAAAGTTTTTGCTGATTGTGACAGGTACCAACTGGATATGCACAAATATAGTTTTGCTTTTACTGCATCACGTAGGAACTCTGAGAAATAGATATTTAAATGTTTACTGACAATAACGTATTCAGTCACATTTATGTTTCGCATAAGCTATTAAATTCAATAGAATTAAAAGTGTTTTGCTCCTGATTTTCTTTTGTATTCAATGTC
>JAQMYM010005472.1:0-10372 GCA_030014255.1 Parauchenoglanis ngamensis | reverse complement strand
TCTTGGCGTCAGTTATTCTTGGGAACATCTGTCTTAAATAACGAAAACCTTCGCCTTCCTTGTTCAGTACTTTCACATAATTCTTCATGAGTCCCAGCTTTATGTGAAGAGGAGGCAAAAATATCTCTGCCGGGTCGACAAGCGATTCATGTGCCACATTTTTCTGTCCTGGAACTAACTTTTTACAGAGTGGCCAGCTCTGTGGAGAACAGTGCAAACAACAGTACTTTGTATAGCCGAGCTGCAGTCCTAGTAACAAAGCAATGACCACAATATCTCCACAGATATTCCAGTTGTACCTGCTATACTGGATGTGCTTCAGCAACAGGTCCATATTCTCATATATTTCTTATATGTGTGCTGCATAGCCAACTGAAGATTTCTCTGAAACGGTACGTGATGGGTAAATTTTGATGCGATATTCATTATCAGCACCCAAAAATCAATAAGAAACACCCAACAGAGTTCAGGAAGCAAAAACTTTGTTGTGCAGTGTAGCATGACAATTTGAATTCCCATGAGAGTGTGTTTTTAAACTGGCTTTAAAACAATGTATAGAATAGAATAGAATAGATCTTTTTATTGTCATTGTCACAACTACAATGAAATTTAAAGTGCTCTCCAGTCAGTACATCTATCATCAGTGCATCATTCAACAGCAAGAGCATACGTACACACAAACAGTCAAACACCCCGTCAATATAACTTTCAACCACTTAAGCTTTGAAAACAAATATCTTCTCTCACACATACTTCTGATGTTAATTTAAACCCTACTTGTAACAAACCGTGTTCCCCTGGCAGAGCTGTGATGATGGTCAGGATTAAGAGTGAGCTGAGAGAAGTGCTCAGGATGGGTTATACTGCTTCAGGAGATCAAGCATCATTAGCAGTCAATGTGGAAAATAGCAAACAGCAGTGAAGAAGACTGGAGTAAAGGACTCCCATCTTTTCCTGGTGATGATGCCGTGTTGCTGCATTCTGAACATGGTGAAGCATATTTATACACACAGCAGGACAGAAACATGCTACAGAAACAGGGTGATCTACAACTTCTGAAAATGTGCTAGTTTCTTACACTCAGGTAGCATTTCTATGTTCCTCAGATGCACAGTTTTACAGATCATTCTCAAATATTTAATGGTTTAAGGTTCTAAATTCTTTCTTGAATGATTCACAGACTAGATACTTAGCATTAGAAAAGTCCAACAATAATAAATATCCATCCATCCTTTATCTATTCCGCTTACGGACAGGTTGCCAATCTATTGCAGGGTCAAAATTAAATACTACGTACAAAATATGAACTACAATGACATATATAACATTATGTCTAACAACATATAATGCAATATTGAGCATGAGGTAGTAAAGTTATGTGACATTATTAAATATTAAATACAAATATGATTTTTATTGCCAAATGATCAAAGCACTTAAGTTGACTAATATCTTTTTTAACAAAATAATTATATGAAAACAAACATTTTACATCTATCAGAGATAGACTAGGCTAAAAAAAGTCAATGATCATGTTAATATAGCTTTCACAAATAAAATTCACTAATGGCTCAAATAAATGAAGGAACATATTTGACCAATTACTGTTCAAATAAAATCTGGGTGCAATTTGAGATCTATTGGCCTACAGGATGCTGACAGCATGAGCTGTTCTGTATTGTGCAGTGTGTTTATAGCACCCCCTAATCTCCCAACACACACACACACACACACACACACACACACACACACACACACACACACACACACACACACACACACACACACACATTCCCCAACAACTTGTGTTTTGACAAGTGCAGGATCAAAAACAGTCAAAACCCTTTTAAATAAAGGATTGGGGGACTGGGGGGAGGGATGGTGGTAACTTGATAATATTCCCATGCTGTGACAGATTAGCTGATGAATGTCACTAATGTTATTAGTTGATATTACTGATATTTAATTAAGCCAAGTAAAGAAAACTTTCTGTAGTAGTGCTGATTAAAATGCTGCAAATAAATATCTTTTGTATATAATATATCTATTATATTTCAAAATAAAATAATATAATTAACAGATTAATCAATTATCAAAATAATCAGTAGCTGCAGCCTTAAAATACATTTTAAAATAAAGAGTGATATACTACATGCACATGTGCACATTACAGCAGGTCCTGAGTCTCACATCACTGCTCGGGTCTGGAGTGAAATCAGAGCTAATCTTACACTCACCAAGTCATTATCAGGCCTCTGGTGAAAAAATGTGTTCACTTGGTGGAAATTTCACCATTATTTAGTCTTTAAATCAGACAAGGGGAAGAACAGTACAGAGCAGGTTCTGCTTCCAGCTGAGAAAATGCCGTCATCATCCACATATTTGATATTGAGGGAATCCAAAAGTAACGGAACACCATCAGTTACAGTACTGTCATTTTGTTGTAATTAGAGTTACTGACTAAAGTTACTGACTACATTTTTAACAGGTAATTAGGAACTGTTTCTGAATACATTTTTAAAGAAACCCTCCCAACCCTGCTCGTAATATCTGTGTGTGTGTGTGTGTGTGTGTGTGTGTGTGTGTGTGTAGCTGTTTTACTGGTGGCATGTGTGCATAACACATTCTTCATCACAGTGGCGATTTGGAATAAAAGGCAGAATAAGGAGACTAAAATGATGTATTGAGATGAGGAGGACTTGGGCGTGTCCCACTCAGAATGTGCTTCAGGCTGCATCCTATACTGCAATAAAGAATATAGTGAAACAGTATATTCACTGTGCTATATTTCATGAAACATATACACGCACTTTATTAAAGGTTAGCACTGATGCTAGCATATTAAAAAGTTCATTAGCACCAAGGAAAGTTTTGCAGCCCAGAGAAATACATTTGCGCTTTCATTATCTCCGTCGCGCGTACTTCCGCATTATGGCGCGAACCTCTAAGGACTACAGTTTCCATGAGCACCTGCTCCCAGCCAATAGGCCAATTGACGGAGACAGGTGCATCTCAACAATGGACTGATCATGTCATGTTTAAAAGGACTGTCGGTTGCGCTTCGGATTGGCAAAGCATTAGTATAACCACCGCGTTATCTGTGCCAAGCCTTTTGATTACCCGTGTTTTGATTACCCGTGTTTTGGACTCTGCCCTCTGTTTCTGTTTTTCATGTTTGGATTATCTTTTCCATACTGTTTCCCCATCGACTGACCCCGTTTCTGTTTAAGGATTACTCTTTGCCTACTGTTTTTGTAACTCTGCCTGAACGGTGTATATAGTGGGTTTCTATAATAAACTCAGTATGAGTTTCAGTATGCCGTCTCCTCACCTGCACTTGTGTTCCGCCAAACCCCGCAAACGTGACACAATCCAAATGAACAACCAATTAAATAGTATTTAATTAAAATTAGTATCTTATTAAAATGTTGATTAATGTTTGTTTAATAATCTATTAAATAGAAGAGTAATTGGTATGCAAACCTTTGTGCCTTTCATTATAAGAACCTGAGTGTGTTCTTTCGCGTGTG
Organism: Parauchenoglanis ngamensis; assembly: GCA_030014255.1. Lineage (NCBI taxonomy): Eukaryota > Metazoa > Chordata > Actinopteri > Siluriformes > Auchenoglanididae > Parauchenoglanis > Parauchenoglanis ngamensis. Next base: position 6,842 of record JAQMYM010005472.1, on the reverse strand, counting down.
TTTGAGTCATGAGGCATTCATTGTGCAGTAAAATTGTCATGTAGGAAACAGAAATTTTTAGAGACATTAATCTATTTACAATAATTGTAATGCTAAATTGACATCAAACTAACATTTTAATGCAGATGAGGGACTATTATTTGAATTGTCAGTTATGTAGGGTTTCTTGACAGCGTTTCACTGGCTGCCTGACAGAACATAAGCTTGTTGACTTGATCATAAAACACGGAGGCAAATCTTTAACTCATTGCATGTTAAATTGGTAGATTTTTCTGTCAGCATAGAAGGAGGCAGGCCCATCAAGTGAATCATTACAAGTGATAAGTGAATCATTGAATGCTAGACAGTGATTTCTTGTTATCTAAACAGGGTGTTCTTGGTAGATGACTTAACTTATTTTGTCTAGGTAACATTTAGAACTGAACAATATATTCTGTATCAATATATTTTATTCCTGTCTGCATCTTTTGCAAAAACAGAGACTTATTTGTGAGGTTTTGTTTAGTTCTATACTTTATTTCTCAGCACAGAAACACTGTCAATTTCAGTGTCCATTTTCCAAGCACTAAAGTGATGGAAGGAAAATGAAAAAAAAAAAGAAAAGAAAAGCATAGGGGAGATATAAATGAAAGAAAAATGTAATAATGTTGCAATCCAAGCAAGTGTGTGAGAGTTTGATGTAGTGTGTGTTCCCCTGGTGTTAGTGTTAGAAATGCTGTTGTTTACTTGATGCTGGGGCTCAGTGTGCAGATTTGCATTGACACCACACACCACGCTATGAGTTACTGCAGGAACAGTGACGGACTGATGAGTGTATACACTTCAGTACTCCGCACTTTACTCACTTTAAATATAAAAAAACTTCGGTCACAGTACAGCTTCCTGCTGTGGCCTCTATAGGGAGACAAATTGAAACTAGACTGCAACTATTTGTCTAGCCTCTGGCTTGCTATTTGTATTAACGCTTAATTTCTTTTCTCTCATTTCCATGTTCCTCTTCTCTCAGCATTATAACCATTATGTTTGATAACAGTTCTTTTCTTTCCTGCAATGCTTAATGCAATAGTGTACATGTATATGGTCATGGCAGTAATGCTTGTTGTACACACCACACTTTCTTCTCTCTTTCACACACTCTCTCACAGGTGCTTCCACAGGCACGTTGAAGGCTCCTCAGATGTTTCTGTATTTTGTGTACGGCATCAACCTGCTGAGAGGAGAGGCTGCAACCTGAAAAATCCTTCAGCCACAGCGCAGTGTACACAAGTGTAGTCAAGCTTCAGGTACACACAGTGATCACAATGTTAGTGTTAATTTGCCATAAAACACACAAAAGACCAGAAAATACACACCTGACCTCACACACTCCTGTCTGAGTGTGCACACACACACACACACACACACACACTACATTATAATCTTGCGTTTTTCTCATACGCCGGATAAGAAAGAGTCAACACCACAGGATGAACTCAAACAGGGAGAAGAATTCCCCGGTTTATTGAATAGTCAGCAATAATAACGCAGCACACATGGCAGCCTAACACTAGCTTACCCAAAAACTCCCTCTCCCTCCCTAGAATCATAGAACACAATCAACACACACGAACATTAACATCCACTAGAACATTCCTGCCCGAAAATCACCCCGGAAGTGAATTCCATGCCGACCGGCCCTCCGGGTAACCCCGCCCCCATAAACCCATAAACGTCACAATATCACTAATTATGCAACACTTAGTTCTAGTTCACCAAAATGATTGTTCAAGCGGCATTCCAAGAGTGCTTATATAAATATTACCACACTGGGACATTTCACTGTGTGTAGCTATCACTCCGCTCGTCTGTGTTTGACACCTGTTATTACACTTCCTAATTTGAAATGGTTATTAAAGTATTGTTATAATAAGTGACATCATCAGTGGACATGACAAGCGATACATTTTTCATTAATATAAGTTTTGTACTTAAAATATGTACAGAAGGGCTCCTGATTGGCGCAACATTCATCCTTTCATCCGGAAATCACGAGTTCGATTCCCGGTGATGCCGTAGACGCCCTGACCGGGAGCTCAAGAGAGCAAAATTGACCTGTGCTCTCGGGGATGGAGGGGTGGCTTATACTCACACATTTATTTCACTCACAGCGACACTAGCCAATCGTGGGCATCTGTGATCTCTTGTGTACAGAACAGGGCAGATAGCACTGTCCCCTGCCGTCGCATGTGCAGCAGTTCCAAAAGATGCGGACGGATGGCTTCACATGCCTCGGAGCTCATCTGATGGGTGGGAATCGGACGTGACTAAATTAGAGACACGACTAGTAAGAGGCCACAAATTTATACTTTTTATCTGGCCTGTTTTTGTGTGATAACGTCATTTTTGTTATCACAACAATGAAACATCTTGCTCGTGATGGCGACATCATTTTCTTGCGATCTCGATATAACGGAATTTCGTTTTCTCTTGATAACGACAAAATTTTCTCAAGATTTCCCTGCAATAACATAATTTTCGGCACCCCTCACCACACAATACACGAGATTGCCACTGGGTGATGCCGTGCTGAAGCATCGCACATTGTACAGAAGGATGCACTAAAGTAAGCCTGTTACATCCCTGCACATTTATGTTATTTCCATGCAAGATGTAGTCTTGCTAACTGCCTTTTTTAAGGACTAATATACTAATGGGAACGGCAAAACATAAAGCTATTTCAGCCTGTGTCAGGCCTCGATTGAACAGAAATGTAACATGCTGATCAATTGCTGCAAAATGGTAGTCATTGACTGAGAAACTGAGTTTTGTTCTCTTGAGAGCTCAAGAAAATTACATCATTATCACGGGAAAACAATGTTTTGTTATGTCATGGTAGTGCCAAAAATAACTTGAGGTCACGAGAAAACAAAACAAATAACTCATTATCATGAGAAAACAACATAGTTATGTCATGATAATGACATAGGCTAAATAACCTGAGATCACTAGAAAACAGAATAAAATATGTAAACCCATGGCCTTTAAGGACTTCCGTAAGTATGAAAGCTCATCAGATGAAACTGAAAAGAAAGAAGGGAATCCAATTTCACAGAAGCACTTTTAACAGGAATGTACAAATTAATGCGAGCTAGGGCTGTAAAGTGAGTGTGGCTTCTTCAAGATCCATTTCAGCTAAGGGAGCAAAAACAAACCATTAGGCCAAATCGTGTCCGAAATGTCAGTATCAGAATTAATTTCTTGTTTATAGGACTCGTAAGCATGTGGTTATACTGAATATCATCATGGTAGTGATTAGCTACAGCACTCCACCTGTTTCTTCGTGCCTACGCCTGAATCATAGCCATGCCAGTATTTAGTATATTCACACTCTTGCTCGTGTGATTTGCTTAATCAACCTCCAATACTTACCTACCAAAAGCATTTGACCATGTTGCCATGATCACAAAGACAGGAAATCCAGTTAATCCTCTTTCAACTTATTCAATACAATTTAATGTTGTAGGGGTTTATTTCTAGGTCCTTCTGTTAATTTGCAACCATCATTCTATTTTCCTGCACGTTCTTTATCAATAATTATGGATTGTCTAAGCACTGTGTATAAAAGCCTCAATACAACACATTAATGCAACATAATACTTGAAATGCATACTCAGAATGCCTCAACTGCTGTATATTTTCTTTATTTATATTTTCTTTACTGCTGTATATTGATACTATGCATTGGAAATTTCGGTTTGCAGTGTATTTACTCGAGGTTTTCTCTTGGACAGCTCACTCTTGTGCAATGACTTAAAATGAGTGATGAGGGTGCTGACAGACGCAACACTGGGAAATAACCTGGAATGAAATGGACGATGAGCTGTCAGGAATCTTCATCATCAAATTTGAAAGACGACATCTGTCTGTTAAATAGGAAGCTGAGTAGCAAAGTTTTCAAGAAATCAAGTTTTATAATGATGGTGAAAGTAACTGTGGAACAAATAGGCTCCATGCCATCAGTGATAATAGCAAACCTTATTAAAACAATCACTAAACATTTAAAGTCTGCAAAACCTGAATGGTAAAACAAAACTCAGCTCAGCTTTTCACTCTCTTAAGATAGCTGAACAGTTTTTTTGGGCACATGCTAAAGTGTACCATGTGGCAGTTATGTAAAACTGTTATGAATACGATGGAGTAGAAGGCATCTAGCATCCTCTAGTGGACACAATTATTAAACACACACATACACAATGGGTGTTCCATTTAGCAAGTATACCCATAAAAGGTTATGCTCAACAAAGTTGGCTTGACAAACAAAGAAAAAAGATTGGACCTACTAGCAATATCACAATGTTACATAAAAATGCATGTGCATTTAATTTGAGAAGATCATGTTGTACATTACAACATCTTGGCCATCACACTCCTGCTTATTAAAAACATTTGTTGAGTCAGACTGATCGGAATGGTCATTTATTTTGATGCAAAATCTGAAGTATGAAAAGAAAAGTATGGCTGAGGTGTGTATTAATATTCCTTACACAATTAAAGTAATACTTCACATATTTGTGCACTCTTGGAGTAGCAGCCTTTGCAAACATTCAGCCATGACAAAACAGAAAGAGCAGCTAAAGCAAGTGCTCAGTGGTTACACTGGATATATACGAGGTTGGTATTGAAAGAGTGCCATTTTTTCCTAACATGGATCTTGGATGCCCTCTGATGGGTATCCAGGGTGCAGCAGTGCAGGTACATATAAAAAACAGATCCCAAAACACTATATACATACATATGTGAGTATATGGGTGGAATATATTTTATAAATGGAGTGTCATTTGTGTCCCACTGATTACTTTACACTAAATACATATTATTACAAATATGTATGTAATGTAAAGTAAATCCCATTTAAAAGGAAGAAATATAGGTATATTAAATATAAGCAGAAATATAAGTGTATTTCACAAGCTATGTGCAAGTTTTAGGTAAGTCACATTCTCTAGAGGAAGTTACATCATTTGAATTTAATAAAGATCATAGGAAGAAGAAAAACAAATTTTCTCAGCTTTATTTTTTCTTTATATATAATGATATTGTGATACTGACTGATGCAGTCACTTTGGGAATACATCCCTGTTAAGGAAGAAAATCTGTTTCAAGTTCTTAATGTCTTCATGACATTAGCATACATGCTAGGTAACCACATTTTGAGTATTTGCTTATTCTGTGCTAGAAACCTCAACCCTGTTGTGTTCATCCCTGCTACTCATTTACTCAAGAGCAAAATGCAGCCAGGAAACCTTGTAAAGAATGAAACTGTTGCCTGACATTCATCAGTTATTCTTTAGCAACCAATGACAACATAAATGTAGTTGTGGAGAGCATTTTCATAATCAACTTTAACTCACATTCAAAGGTCAAAGATAGCTGTTTAAGACAATCATGAAGTTCCTCATCACATTTATTGGATAATTATATTGTTTAAGTCACCGCAAAAAATCATCAGCATGTCTAACATCTTTGCAGAACACTGTAGAGACACAGCATGTTGGGGAAGCTGGAGCCCATCCCAGCCGACTTCGGGTGAGAGGCAGGGTACACCCTGGACAGGTCGCTAATCTATCACAGGGCTAACACAGAGAGATGAACAACCATTCACACTCATGTTTACAACTATGTGCAATTCAGAGTAGAGTAGGGTGTGGGAGGAAACCAGAGCACCTGGAGAAAACCCACGCAGGCACAGTCAGAACCTACAAACTCCACACAGAAAGGCCCCAGTCGGCCAGCAGGTTTGAACCCAGAACCTTTGCTACCGTACGCTCAATGTTAAAACAGATGTCTGAGAACTAAAATGACTATATGACAAAAAAAAGAACAACCTTTTTAATTGAGGTTAAGCTTTTTGAGGTCCTATCGTTCCTTTCTGAGGCCAAGAGTTGCCTGGACTGATGTGATATAAATGAAAGACGCTAAAGAAACCCCTGCAGCTATCGTGGAGTAGTTAGACTTGGAGAAGGTGCACAACTTTAAGTATAAGGAGAGATGATGCAGCCCTATAATTAATTGCCTTTGTTGAAGTAATCAAGGATAGAGACGTTGCAAATTTTTTGGTTATGTATCACAAACAAACAAGCTTATCATTTCTTGGGCCCTTGCAAAACCTTGGAGAAACCACTCTGGAACATCATTGGAAAATTTTTGAGATTCCCAGACAGGCAGAACATACTGGAAGCTGTGAGTGAGAAATAGGATAGATACTGGAATGAACAACAGTTCAAGTATGACGCGTCATTTATTAAAAACTATAATCATGGGCAAATTGCTGTGGTATAAGGTGAATAAAATTGAATCAATTTCAGGGTTGTTAACAGCATCACACAAGGCTGTTGTTCATTATTTTTCTTTAACATCACATCCTGTTGTGTTTTATTCCTTATTTAAACATTTGGTCGTATATACAGGACTTATAACAGTCAGATTTTGAATTAGAATAAGATAATTGGGAAAGTTTTTAATGACCATTGGGCTGGTTTTCTCACAGAGCAACCCTTCAACCCTGACTCTTTCTTCTCTTCTTCTTAGCATTTCTACAACTCTATCACATGCATATTATGGTCAGGCATATTCCATATCCTTACAGCTTCAGTAGGCCTGAAATGTAATAATAATAATAATAATAATAATAATAATAATAATAATAATAATAATGCTTAGCCTCAAATTACACTCTTATATTTGTGTGTAGAGTTTTGTTTGTTTGTTTCATTTATTTATTTATTTATTTATGTGCAGATGTGTATATACGTGTGTGTGTGTGTGTGTGTGTGTGTGTGTGTGTGTGTGTGTGTGTGTGTGTG
>JAQMYM010005471.1:0-10373 GCA_030014255.1 Parauchenoglanis ngamensis | reverse complement strand
TTTAGCTACTGCTCACCGCTTGTGGAGTTTGTGACAGTTGGATGCAGACCTTTTTATTTACCCCGGGAATTCACTGCCGTCTCGTTTCACTGTACACTGTATTACATGTATATGGTTGAAATGACAATAAAAGCCACTTGAACAACTAATAGTGCACACGTATGTGATTTGAGACACAATACTACTACGTTTAGCGGAAGTAAATGGTTTGAGGAAATTTGTTCACCTTTTAAGCCTCTCAAGGTTTCTTCCTCTCGTCGTCTCAGTCGGGTTTTCTTTGCCACCCCCACAAATATATGAATTCATAGACTCATAAGTTTATATTCAGAATTGACATACTTCTATGAAGCTGCTTTGTGGCAATGTCTGTTGTTCAAAGTGCTATACAAATTAAATTTAATTGAATTAATATTATATTGTGAAATAAATGACTGAAACAGAAGAGACAATGGGCTTGTCACCCCTAGTTCAGGAACCATTATTCTAAGAAAATGTCAGTTCATCTTTTTTCTTAAGCAAATGCTGCAAACCCATTACAGTGACAATTTCTGCTCTTTAATCATCAGCTGACTCAAATTCATTTTCATGAAAAGGTTTAACTAGAAGCTTAAGTTCCTCTGTGGAAGGCAAACCACCGCGTCATGCGATGCTCCAGGAAGTTTTTGGAATGGTAGGGTGGAGTTCATGGCAAAGCTTCGACACAGGAACTCTCTGCTGGTGCGTCATTCGAGTACTTACGTTCAGAACACCGCTGTGGTTTTTAAGATGACAAGTGTTTTTTTTTTTTTTACTTGTAAGTATTCTCGGCAATCTCATTTAATTCAAGCCATACCTTACACGCAACTCCACAAAAGACTGACTGGCACGCGAGAGAAATGACAACCAGGAGAGATCTGAAGTTACAAGTGACGCTATTTTAGCAGCATCTCTGCTTAAGCGTATAAAAGGTTTTGGAAACAGAACATAGTCTTATAAATTCCTTAGCGAGCAGCGCCCCATGAGTTCCACGCCAAAAAGCCAGAAAACACCCTGGAACATCACGTGACAAGATTGTCTGGTTCCCAAAAAGGAACTCGCTCACCCCAAAGGACGGCATCGTGCCAAGGGAGCCACGAGGAGGGACAGCCGAAACGGCACAAGAGTCTCAAAGCACAAGACAATCCGTGATCTGTCCATCACGACTATGCAGCTGAACAGTGGCACTGACGAGAGGAAAAAAAAGAACAACAGACTTCTGCACGTAAAACTCACCTCATCATAATTCTGTATACATTAATGAAAGGACACGCACATAGTGAAGAGTTAAACAAGAGCTCAAGTGAAATTTACTGGCAACTGCAGATCACATTAGAGCAACGGCAGCCGAGTTGATGTGGCTCTGCACCACTGACGACGCGGCTGACGGAGCAGCCCGAGATGCACCGAGCAAGTCCGTTCACACCCCTCAAAGAACGCTGAAACTACTTCATGTTACGGAGTTACAATTTTCACTAGTACACAAATCGGACAACACTCACAGTACACTCCAGCGCATGTTCACTCCAAAATGAATAAAGGCATACCAATATGGTTCTTAAAGCAACAGGACACATTTTGGAAATCCTTTTTGGGTTCTGCTGTGTGGATTAATCTCACGGCCGTGTGAGCAAACTCGAACACGGTACACACAAAATGTATCCACACTGCTACACATAAATGTCTGGAAGCGAACGGCCACCACTTTGAGCGCCTCTTGTAATCGTAGAGGCCGAAGGCTTCAAAAAATGTATGAAGTGTGTATACAGTTTTTTGGCTGACTCTGTGTATTACATTATGAATATAATGTTCAGAGACAAAAGAACATGCAGCACATGCAGACAGGCACCAGGGGGCGCTCACGAGCTCTTGCGCTCGCAGTAAGATTGTAATAGAACAGGCCTAATATTTATTACACTACTTCTAGCAGGCTGCATTACACAGACTCTTCATTGGAGTATTCATGGGGGTAAAACCGCTGCAGCTACTCGTTCATTTCGGGATGAAAGTTGGTCTTTATTTTTCAATTTGAATGACCAAACGGCCTTGCCTTACTGCCCGCCTCCTTGTTTGATAGACAGCTAAGACTGTCCTGTGGAAGAGATTGGGACTTTCAGTTAGCTCTCAAGCCCTTCAAGCTTCAAGCACCTTGTCATGGGATAAAACTCCATATACCATGTTTCCATAACCGAGCTTTGTGAGAGATTAAACGCAGGCCTAAACGTTTTAAGTCAGCATGCTTTTTAGCGGTGTACCGCACACGCTGAAACTGAAGCGTCACGTTAAACGTTTAAGACGTACAACTCTTACCTGTAGCACAGTGTAGCCTAGAAAGCTAATGCGTCATAGTTCCTGTGTTGGAGAGGGGGACCTGTGGTGGAAAATCCTCCTGATCCTTCTAGGCCAGAGCTTCACACAGAACACCTTCCAGGTCCTGTTCACAGTCGGTCTGCAAGACAACAATAATACGTCTGTAACTACACACTCTGCTTTCGTTCACGCCAGTGGTAACCCGGTCGAGCTTGTATGCTTCTTACAGGCCTTCTTGTGACACGTGTCTACGACTCGACTGGAGATCGTTCTCTGCAAAGACGTTCTTCTGGCCATCAGTTTGGGGTGTTTTTTAATAGTGCTGGAAAAACTTTTACTACACTCTGGATTTTCCCAGAAATCTATGATGTATTTGAAACTGCAGGTCAGCACATGGCTTACATTTTAAGAATCACTTGTGCTCTGTGGATTACATCTGATGTAACATTAGTCACCTTCTGGCATAGAAAAATCAAGGTTAAACAATTCTGCGCTGATGGTAATCATGGTCAGACCAATCCTTTATGAAGACACTGATATAGTACTAGTGTGACCTGTGGATTATTTGTGGATACTGAAGTCGAATCAATATTACCAAGCTTACCTTAACAACCCTTTTATATCATTCGTCATTTTATATCATTTACCTGACAGGAGCCTAAATAATATTCAAATTCCTGCTTCTACATAACTTAACTCAGCACTTCACGATCCACGACTCAGGACCGCTCAGATTTCTCAGCTTCATTTTAACATGCCTGAATCACACCTAAAACATTAACAGGCGTTACATGACCCAGCAGAATGCAAAACAATATAGAGAGGGGAAAGAAGAGACCAGAGCAGAGCAGCGTTTATAAAACCAGTTACATTTAATGCTGGAGAATCTAAATGTGAAGCCCAAGTCTGAGGGCTTAGATTGAGAAACGGTTTAATCAACAAGACTTTACGATCAAATGCCGGAAATGCACTTCTTTAACACTGCAGCTACAAGACGAGCGTTGCAAACCAAAGTGGGTGAACGTTTTGGCTAGGAGTTGTGGTGTCGTCTCGTCGAGAGTAAAAACACTTGTTCCGCATGTTCATATTCACGGTCACTACACCGCATGCTAGCACAGGGGTTACACTATATGGCCAAAAGTATACGGACACCTGACCATGTGGTTCTTTGCACAAAGTAGGACAGAACAATTATACAGGATGTCTTTGTATGCTGCGGCGTTACAATTTCCTTTCACTGGAACGAAGAGACCCAAACCTGTCCCATGACAATGCCGCCGTGCACAAAGCGAGTAAGGTTGGCGTAGAGGAACCTGACTGGCCTGCACAGAGCCCTGACCTCAACCCCGATGAACACCTTTGGGACGAACTAGAACTCCGACTGCACCCTAGGACTCGCCTGACATCACCTCGCTAACGCTCCCGTGGCTGAACGAGCACAAATCCCCCCAGTCAGTCAGTTACGCTCCACAATCCAGAAGAGAGGTGGCTGTTATAGCAGCAAAGAGGGGAATGAATCTGGAACGGGACGTTCAAAAGGCACGTACAGGTGTGACGGTCACGTATGCACAACCTGCTGGCCACACGGTCACCTGTGCAGGTTAATTAAGCCGCCTGCTAATAAGCACTCTCAGGTGAGCCGGATGGCGTCTCGGCCGACGTGCTTAGTGTAGCAGGCAGTGGGATTCAGAATCACGAGTCATAGTTACACAAACGAAAGTGAAGTGTTTTGCAAAAATCAAAAGGAAGTAGGGTTTATATTTGGTCACTGCATGCTATACCTACATGCTCTACTACCAGAGAAGTACAGAAAACCCCAACAACCCAGACATGAACTCTGTCCCGACTGCCTGAGCTACTCATTTATTCATCCCTACGCAATATCAGGGTTTTCCACACAAAGACTTCACTTGGACCGCCCAGGTATATTAGCGACCGCCAAAGTAGGTTTATAAAATGATTTCCTGTTGTTTTACTGTTTGCAATAGGTGAAATCTTATTTCAGGGTGGAGCTGCACACAGCATATTGATTCGCTCAGATCCTGTGCTCTTTCTCACACTCTCACACACACACACACACACACACACACACACACACACACACGCAATAAGGACAGCTCTAAGTTAACATTAGAGTACAGCTGGGGTGTCGAGGTTTGCAGTGGATTATTTATTTGACACAAAGTACTTGGTAATTAACCTTATATACGGTATTATTTAATAAGCAAGTTAAGAAAGCATGTTGCCTCCTCCTGCAGGAACCCCCGCTCGCACGGCTACTGCCACGACACACTGAATATCACGTTCATTTCTGCAGCATACTGAATTACAGACTGTTTTACCCGGGTGAGTTACAGACTCAGGACATGCAGGCAGTTTAAATAAACACACGCGGAGTTGTATTTACACTGAAACAGAAGCTGTTCTGTGCGACTTACTTTGAACACTCGACTCTTTAAGTTGCTGTCGCTTCTTTATTGAACCGTAAAACCACAAAACCACAGAGTCAACAACAGCTTTATTTGCATGACCTTTTCAAATAAATACAACACACACACACACCCGGACACACACCCCTAATCCTTGAAAGCATCTCTTAATGGTGGGTAAAGCAGCATTTCCCAGTGACTCGGAGTGCTGAATAATGCTACAGTAATAAGGTGCCCGTTGCTAACAGTAACCAGAGTCGCAATCCGGTGTGGACTGCGAACGCTTGCGAACGCACACCGACGGTCCGAGGACGTAGTTCTCGGCGAACGAGCGTGAACGCTGGACTAATGGAGGGGTGTACGATGGAGGTCATCCCAGCAAAATGTTGGATTTTACTTCGTCTTGCTTAACCTGCAATCCAACTCTCAGTTACGTTTGTACATTTATCCGAAAGCCTCTTTTTTTTGTATGCGATCATTACCAAACCTTAGCATTAGCTAAGCGATTGCACTGCTGTCTCCTTTAAGGCTACCCAGCATACATGACATACAGCTAACGTGCTGAGTATTTACATTTGTATTGTTGTTATTAGCAGCCTAAAGGATTAATGTTGGCGGATTGGGCTGGGGAAGAAAAAACATGTTCAAATTTAAGAGTTCACAGAGAACCCGTTCGCCTCACTTTGCCGAATTTGAACGCGCCTCTGATTTTGTCTGATTATCTGGAGCTTTGCCGTGTTGTGCAGTTCACTTCCTGCTCCGAGCTGCCTGCGTTCCGTGTCGTGACATGACGTTAAGTGTTTTACAGCCAGGGGTTGCCACTCCTCACAGAAACACACAGAGAAATGCTGCGCACGCTGAAATGGACCATCTGTTTTGCTTAGTGGTTTGGGTGCATTTTGTAAACCGCAGCGTGACCGAGAAAGCCCAGAAAGCCGCAGTACTGACGCATTTTGGGCTGTAGAGTCAGGGCATCCGAGTCGGAGTAGCTGATCTGTCTATATAGCTACAGTTAAACAGGTATGAAGTACTACCTTGATCAACCAATAACTCCTCAACTCTATTGAGGTACTGTTTACATAAAACTTTTTTTTTTTTTTTTTTAAGACAGACAATGTGTATTAAAAGCTCCTACCAATGTGGAAAGAGTGCCAACTACCCAACAACCCTCCATGATTCAACACACCTAGACGCAGCGCAAAATTCCTCAGGTTTCTCGATTTTCAAGAGTGCGACACATAAATGACTAAATAATCTGTCAGGCGATCTACACGACGGTTAATAGCAAACCAGAAAGGAGGTAAAAATTCAGAGCAGGACCTTGCTTACAAAGTCGTCATGAATCATTAGCCAGAGGCCTGATAGTAGCAGGTCATTGCGGAGTCGGAGTTGGCCGTGTCGCACTACAGCCTCATGCAGATCGCAGCACGAGCTACTGACTCGCTCACTGGAAAAAAATGGAGTCGGGAAAGGTCACGAGCAACAAGGAAGAGTCTCAGCATAGCATGTTTGACATGAAGGGTTCGGCTATTTTCTGCAAGCGGCCTGATTTTGCGGTGGCTGCAAAGGAGGAGGGACTTCCGATACCATAGTGCACGTCATGCACAAGAGCCGAGCATGTAATTATGAGAAACATTGTAAAGAACGTGGAAAAAGAAAGGGAGATGAGGGTTTTTTTGTTTGTGGACACCCTGGACAGGCCCATATATATATATATATATATAATAAAATCAATTCTAACCAAAATAAAAAGTCTATTCATATGTACTTGTTAAAGGATCTGAGACGTTTTCTATGATATCCGATCTGCTATGTTTTTGCTGGTACTGACCCGATAACAATACTGTGTACCAGATTAACTACGTTTGCATGGATCCCAACAACCCATTAATAGTCAGATTCAATCCCAATCGAAACTAAATTTATTCATGTGAACTGGAAAGAAATACGACATTCCGATTGAAAACTGAATCGGAGTGAAAGAGGTGCTGTAGACCTCTGATAATCTGTTCGGTGGGACAATATTAGCCATGGGATCTAATCTAATGCACCTGTATGCCGTCGAGCAGGGAAGAAGTCCCGGTGCTTTGTTAGTGCTCTCACGGTAACAGCATGCGCAACGTCGCACGCCGCTTCCGGAAGTGCCGAGATCTCGCTCGCCTGTTGTCGCGAGACAAATGTTTAGAATGACTTTTTTTTTTTATTGGTCATATAAAAGTATGGCAGTTAATAAACACGGACACAGATTGCTCGCCTTGTCCAGAAGTTTTCTTTCCAATTGCTGCTTAAATAAAAACAAATAAGTGAAACACGATACGATGGACATGGAGAGTATTTTAGTCTGTCTTTTATCTTGATCGTATGCTTGGGACATAAAAAGCATCTATCCGACTGCTTTCAGGTAATCGGCACGTTCGGAATGAATTCATGCTGGACGTTTTTAAAAAAAAAAAAAAAGAAAAGGTGTGCTTGTAGACGTACTTATTTTTTTATTATCTCTAGATAAAGGTAAAGGAAAAAGAGCAGGTGATTATTATAACTGCAGGTCACATTCCACAAGTCAGTCAGTGATCAAAGTTCAGTCAGCTGCTCAATTAAAAAGTTCAGCAGTTGCAGAAATGCCTCCTACCCCTTAGCTTCTTGTGCATGTGTGTGCGCGCGTGTGTGTGTGTGTGTGTGTGTGTGTGTGTGTGTGTGTGTGTGTTAAACTTTATGACAGATCCATCTAGAACAGCCAGTGCTTCATTGTGTGGTTTAGGTTTTAAGAGCATTATGTTTGTGCATGGCTTTATGGCACACAGCACGAGGAAGCAAAGCCATTATGAACTGCAGGGCTCCAGCGTGACTCACCATGAGCCTCGCTCGCAACACCGGCCTCACGCTGAGTGTGGGAGAAGATGCAAGATGAATTTGCAAAAGGCTTGCGTGGTGACAGAGAGACATGCACTTTAGCTACCAAGTCGATCAGCTTCCCCTTAGGCGCGGTCGAGGACTGTCACGTGTAGCGTACAGCCGAACCCGTCCTCGCTCTTCTCTGCTTACTCACTGACAGCGCTCGAGTTCTGACACGACTTGCTCAGAGGGAAGGGTGACTAGTTTAGAGACAAGGAAGTCTGCTCTAAAAGGACTAAAAGACGACACCCTACTTGGGGCCAATCATACAGAATATGAACAGTACAAACACAGAACTACAGACAGTTCGTTAAAAACCTCTTCACTTTAGTGGCACGGCGTAAGAACTGATAAAATACTCGGTATATCCGAAGGAACAAATGCAGTAAACACTGAGCTTGGTGTCTGATGTTTGTTTCAGGCATTTTGCATTGAAGTCAAGAGGTAAACATTGTGGCTTCACATTGTAAGTGAAGTCCACCTCCACTCACTCACGTTTGATAAATGCTTGATCCTGATCCTGGATCTGGCGCGTATGCCAGGAACACTGGGTGTGAGGTGAGAATGCTGAAATGCCAGGCCTTCGCACGGCACCATGCGCACGTATTCACACCTAGAAGCCATCAGGCTTATCCACTTACTGGCACATTTTTGGGAGAAGGAACCCAGAGAACCCAGAGGAAAGCCGCCCAGGCGCGGCGAGAACACGCGGAGAATTCAGAGCTCAGGATTGAACCAGAGCCCTGCTACTCCCCACTCACACAGTGAATATACTGTATGCCTCGAACACGATCCATTCCTTAAATCTAGTTATACAGACCTGCCAATGCGGTTTAGGATGAAGGATGAGCAGATCGTCACGGTAATAACCGAACGCTGTAGTATCATGGCTGCGGAGATCTCGGACAACCAGAATCACTTCTTTTCCTACGTGTAGTTCCGTAACGTTCCGTTACCTGGACCCTGTCCCTCAATGTTGGAAAACTGTATGGCAGTGTATTTACTCAGATAAGTCAGCTCCACTCTGAACAATTTACAAATACAATCTACCCCTTTATTTATTATTTTACACGACTGTTTATTTAGCAGTTCGGACACATGCCTCATCTTACCGGGAACAAGTATGTGCACGTTTGAATACGTCATTCATTCATTAATCTTCAGTAAATGCTTTCTCCAGGTCGCGGTAGGTCCAGCAGCACTAGGAACACCGGGCACGAGGCGAGAAAACGCCATGAATGAGACACCTGTCCATCACAGGGCACCATGCGCACACACACATTCACACGCAGGGGCAGTTTATTGAACAAATACTACTGAAGTATGAGCAGGGTGCAATTGTTTTTTTATCACTGAAATTTACAACGCTGGCTTCAGGGTCTTGCATCGTAGCTGTTAGGGCAGTTAATACACAGGTAGAGTAAATCCACTGCCCCTGAGGGAGTCTGAACAAACACCTGTAAGAACGAGTGTCGAATCTATGACAGTTACAGGCACGGCACTGCAATGACCAAATGTTTCTGTTTGTACAGTATTACTCACCAAATGTCTGAGAGGGTCGTCACAAACTCACGCATGGCTGTCACACTAAAGGCACCTTATATTAATACAAACTGACTCCTTTGATGTTTATCATCACACCCACTGGTGGCTTGATCATTAGGAGGTCACATGACCATAACAGGTACCAACCTATAACCCCTGGTTGTGTGCGTGTGTGTGTGTGAGACTTCTTTTCCCCCTCTGAGAGAAGATCTCACACAGTTACGTGGGTTCGCATCATTGAATGATGGTCAGTCGAGTGTCTATAACATGACTGACAGGAGGCACATCCAAACACAAACCAGACCGGAAGTGCGTTTTCCATATGGGTTTTCTCAGACACTTCATAAACGTCTGCTAAGGCCAGGGCTTAATCCATTGCTTTTTTTTTTTTTTTTAATATATTTTCCAGGTTATTTGTACAAGCAAGCAATATAATATAAATATACTGTTGCACCTTTTTAACAGTCTACATGTTATTGCTCTTCCTGGAGCATCTTTATACTTACTTTAAAAAACGATAAACCTGTTTTCCCACAGATTATAACAGAATATTTAACAATATCTTAATTTGGACACAATTACCTTTACCAAATATGAAATACTCTTTCCAGGCTTGGACAACGATATAATCCCAGAGACACATAGTTAATAATAATAATCAACCTCCACATGTAAAACTAATCCAATCCAAATAGGGCTTAATAGGTAATAGTATGTTTTTGCTTGTACAATTGCAGTCATGCATGACTTTTAGTTAATATCAGGATGACTGAACTTTGATCACTTTACTGATTCAAGGAATGTGACCTGCAAATATAATCTCTCTAGGGCTCTGCTCCTGGGCCTACACAGTGCAGCTGCGCAAGTGCTCGTGCTACACACTGATACAGCTTGCTGAAATAAGCTTGGTATAAACACCACACAGACAGAGACACACACACAGACACACACACAGAGACAGAGACAGACACACACACAGAGACAGAGACAGACACACACACAGAGACAGAGACAGACACACACACAGAGACAGAGACACAGAGAGACAGACAGAGACACACACACACAGAGACAGAGACACACACAGACACACAGAGACAGAGACACACACAGACACACAGAGAGACACAGACACACAGACACACAGAGAGACACAGACACACAGACACACAGAGAGACACA
>JAQMYM010005470.1:0-10373 GCA_030014255.1 Parauchenoglanis ngamensis | reverse complement strand
GAAAATCTTGTCCCTGTTCCTTTATGAAGCTATTCTATGTGCAACACAAACTCTCACTATTAAAACTGCATCATCACCAAATTCTCCTGCAGTTCTATTACAATGTCTCTTATCTCATTGGTAGATAATTATCAAAAGACCAAGTTCTTGGATATTGCTCGCTCTGTCCAGCCTGTTAGATTAATGATAGGCCTTTACAAAAATTACAGAGACCACATGCATACATCCAATTTTTTTTATTTTGGGGGACAGGATGAATGACCATTTTCCATGATTAATAATTAATAAATGTATTCTCTGTTGGCAGAAAAATAACCAACTCAGAGTGTTACTTGCAATATTCTCTACAATAAGTGCCTCCAGGGAAACACACCACGGAATATCAGTAACTTCGGAAATATTTAATATTATAATATAGAAATACTGTTCCATCCACCTGGGACCCCAAAACAGCAACCTAGAAACACCCTAGCAACTAGTTGAGCTTTCTGGACCCCATAATGCCCAACTAACAAGACTCAAGCAATCAATTGACTTTCCGTAGCAGCTGATAATCTTCAAACTTGCAACCAACTGGGATCATATTTAAATGTCCTAGAAACACCACAGAAACCACCTAGTACCCCATAACACCTCGCAACACTGTAGCAACCAGCTGAGACTCCTTCGCAACTGACTCACTATAACTTTGCAACTAATTGGGATTATTTTACAAACTCCTACAAACATCATAGAAATCTACGAAGACCACAGCTACCATCTGGTTTAGCATGGCCACCTCTTTGTAACAGTATATCAACCAAAATAGTATACCAAGGATCAAGCAACACCCTTTCCACTCATTGGGAAACACCCCAGCAAACCAACTGGGTTCACCGATCAACTATCTAGCACCATCCTAGTAGCCAACTAGGTTTAGTCCTTCTCTTTCTATCAATTTTTCTCTTATTCCCCCATTCATTTAGGGAGGGACAGCTAGAGTGGGCAATGTTATCACCATGATACAGGATATCTTTGAGATTAAATAATCTGACACTGCCATTTCAACAAAACATTTTACTCTAAAGTCCTTATAGTTTCACCTAGAAACTCCATTCAAACTTTAATTGTTTTATAAACATGATTGTTTTGATGCTAAAAAATATGTAGATTTAGCAGGATTTCTTATTTAAAAATAAGCAACCACTTTTAAACATGTGAACTTTAAAATGAAGTGTAAACATCCCATGACACATTTTTCTTCGAGCAAGTTTCAACAGCAAAATTTGACCGAAGGCATAACATCAATACTATAAGAAATACTCATAAAAATGCATTATAAATAACATATGTAGCCATATAAAATAAAGATAAATTATGCATTAACAGAGAGACTTACGTGAGTGTCATGGCAAAGAGTGCCTCCATTCAACCAACCATATGCTTGGTCAGCCAATTCATGCAAAGACCCAGTGCCAGGAGCTGCTTTGCTTATCAGCCTGAGTTCGCAGCCTGAGTTCAGCCTTTATATTCCTGAGCTTTGTTTTCCAATGTTCAGTGTTCTTTTCTGTCATAGTATTGTCAATCTAGTATTGTCAATCTAGTTTTCATTACATTGTACATTTTTAGAATTTTATTGTATTTCCTCCTCATCACAATTGTCAGTGTTCATTTCCTCATAAGGTATATTGTGCTTAATATTATGGCATGAAAAAATCATTATGCATTTCCTCTGTTGAGCAAACAGTGTTCTGAACAATGTAGGATATTTAGACCACACAGTTCTAAAGGAATGAGAGACAGTTCAAGTTTTCTTGAATCAGCAGTGAAGGCATACTTCCTTTTTCTACATCAAAGAAGGATTCAAAAATCCTTATTTTGACAATAATATAATGTTGGGACAAACTTAGCCTTCCCTGAATTTAACAACTGGAGTTGAAGTGTTATCTTCTCTGAAGTGTAATAGCTAAAGACAAAAGTATTCACACTAAGAATATATAATGTACAGTATGTGCATCAGTGTGGAGAAGAATTCTAAGAGGTATCTTCAATGTTCCCACACTGCTGAGCCCTAAGACATCTATTGGCCAAGACAGCTGGACAAGATCTGTTTTGAAATGTCTAGTTCATCCCAACATGATGAAGTTTCACATCTCAAATATTTGCTGATTAATTACACTTAATTAAACCAGTTTGACAATGAACAAAATACAGTGACTTACCAGTGCAATGCTATTCAATCCTGATTTATGTATTTGACCACAGGTTTTCATGCACATCACACTTTATGTCCTTTGTCCTTTTGAGCAATAGATTGTCTAAGTCCATTCAATCACCAGACCTTAACATGAATGAGCATGCATTTTACCTCCTGAAGCAGAGAATGAAGGAAGAAACTGCACAAAACAAACAAGAACTGAAATAAGCTGTGGTAAATGCCTGAAAAATCACCACAAAAGATGAGTGTTTGGTAATGTCAGTTGGTCACCAGCTTGATGCAGTTATTGCAAGCAAGAGATATGCAACTAAATTTAGTGTTATTTAATTTACTTTTAAACTATGTATTCCTATAGTTTTACTCACCTAAAAATTGGATGTTGTACCACCAAATAGCAACATTCTAACACATCTACATGTAAATATCAGGAAATTAAAGTTGAAATACTGACCTTTTCATCTCAAATCCAAATGTCTTCAGTGTATAGCAAAAATATAAGAATTGGCTTTGCCATCATGACTGGATATAGAAGTCGTCAGGGGTGGGCAATGGCCAACCAATTCAGAGCTGCCACTACATGCACATGCATCATGTGCTAAGCATTGTGCATCAAGTTTAATATGTGGATTGTTATAAAATGACAAGTATATAAAATTTGATCTTATTCAAAAATA
This sequence comes from Parauchenoglanis ngamensis, assembly GCA_030014255.1. Classification (NCBI taxonomy): domain Eukaryota; kingdom Metazoa; phylum Chordata; class Actinopteri; order Siluriformes; family Auchenoglanididae; genus Parauchenoglanis; species Parauchenoglanis ngamensis. The sequence goes on along the minus strand of JAQMYM010005470.1, from coordinate 7,502 downwards.
AGCACAGTAATTATTAATTGAAAAATCAAGATGCTGCTGAAGTAGAAATTTTCACCCGTCAAAATATATTACATTTAAACAGTTGTTGTTTGGCATACCCATGTATTTATTTAATTTAACATTTATTTTATTTAACACGGTGGTGCAGTGGTTAGCACTGTCGCCTCACAGCAAGAAGGTCCTGGGTTCGATCCCCGGGTCACCCAGGCCATTCTGTGCGGAGTTTGCATGTTCTCCCTGTGCATGCGTGGGTTGCCTCCGGGCGCTCTGGTTTCCTCCGACAGTCCAAAGACATGCAGATTAGGTCAACTGGCTACTCTAAATTGCCCATAAGTGAAAAGCGAGCGTGCTAGCGTGTGTGGTTGTTTGTCTGTGTTGGCCCTGTGGTGGACTGGCGACCTGCCCAGGGTGTAATTGCCTCTCGCTCCTCAACGCCTCTCGCTGGGATTGGCTCCAGCTTCCCCACGACCCAGACGGATAAAGCAGTATAGCTAATGGATAGATCAGTTTTTTTATTTTTAATAAATTTGCAAATACCTAAAGAAACCTTTTTCATATTGAGATTATGGGGTGTTGTGTGTAGAATTCTGAGGGAAAAAATGAATTTAATCCATTTGGGAATAAGGCTGTAACATAACAAAATGTGGAAAAAGTGATGCGCTGTGAATACCTTCCGGATGCACTGTATCTTGTGGGCCCATCTTTATTACATTATGTGCTGCCATCCTGCCCTCATTGTCATATAGAGACATGGACCATGTTATTTTTCCATTCTTTGATAAAAATGGTTCTCTCTTTCCACTTGAGGGAATTTCTTCTTCATCTGAAGATGATGCATCATGCTTCATGCATCATGGTTGCATGCTTCATGCATCATGGTTGTATTCTTACTCATCTGTCTCAGACATTTCCTCCTCTTCCAAATCACTGTTCACTTGTTTGGCACTGAAACATGCACTCATGACTTGAGTGGTATACAGATTTCATGAAAATATGAGCAAAAGAAATGTTTAAATTTTTCTAATCTTGGGGTTACTCCAGGAAAAGTAATCAAATTTCAAGTTGAAAAAAGATCATTTAGGTTGTTTTTTTCCGCTGTTAAACATAAGGGTGAGTAATTTTTGATCTTTGATACAACACGGGTGAAATACTGAGAGTATGTTGGTGGATCTTTAAAGAGAATCCGAAAAATCCATGTTCAGTGGTATGGTTACATAAAATGCGTAAATATTACATATTTGCTGTGTTAAGCTGCATGTTGGTAAATAGAACTGTGAAAAGAGTTTTGAAAACATGAACTCTGTATTAAAAATGTGTATAATTAATTGTAAAAATGGTAAAAATTTACCTAAATCAGGTATGTACATGTACATATTTTGCATTTTGTTGCAAATGCTTTATCCACTGCCAATACATCTGCATCTGCTCTCTTGTGCTCTCTCTCTCTCTCTCTCTCTCCCTCATTAAAACACAATCAATGAACATATGTACGGTATATAGCTAAAGTTTAGCTCTATGACTTCTTTTACTAATTATATTCATCTCTCTGCAGTGACACTCTCCACTAGTTCTTTCTTCGATGGCTTGCTCATCACTGGTCTTTACACCTCCACCACTGTCCAAGCAGTACCCATTGCCCCTCCTGCTTCTCTTGGATTTGGTAAGTCTGTAAATGGAACTCTGGTATCTGCATGATTGCTCTACTGCCACATGATTGACTGTTTGAATAACTGGATGAATGGCCAGGTATACAGCGGTATCTATTAAATTGATCAGTGAGTGTAGAGGAATTGTATTCTACAGTAAAGAAGAATAAACAACTAATTATAGGTGTAAATAGTAATTAAGGGGTCATAAACTAAGTAGGATATTTTATGGTCTTTTATTTTTAAGTACCGAGAAAATGTTGGTGACCCCAAATTAGAATCCCAGAAATTAAATTAAATTCAATTCAATTTTATTTGTGTAGCGCTTTTAACAACAGACATTGTCACAAAGCAGGTTCAGAGAAGTAAATGAATTCTGAATATAAACTCATGAATCTATAAATTTATCTATAAATACATCCCTTTTATATCCCTAATGAGCAAGCCTGTGGTGATGGTAGCAAGGAAAAACTCCCTGAGATGACAAGAGGAAGAAACCTTGAGACTCAAAAGGGAACCCATCCTCATTTGGTTGGCACTGGAAAGTGCAATTACAGCTAATACACTTTAGTAATAGGGTCAAGATTTGAGTGCAAGACTGTTCGTGGTAATTTGAGTCCTATGCCATTCTAGCAGAACCGCTCTTGTCAACAGTAGTCCAATGCCATCTTCACAGTTCTAGGTATATGTTGAGGCAGTTCATATGGTGCCATCCCAACAGGAGAATGTGGTTTCCAAATGATAACTCCAACCAGAAATAGGACACCAGGATGGATCAGGCAGGTCCAGAAAGCAGAAGGATCAGGATTACTGGAATCTCAGAAGTAGAAATTCATGTTCAGAGCTAAGATTATCACATATTTGTTAGTAATGGAGCAAATAGGTATATATATAGGTATGGGTTATAGGTAACCCATATAAAAATAAGTTTTTATCATATTTGCTAAAACTTCCACTACATCCTGACACTGGTGCAAGAGACAGATAATCTGTGACAAAATCAAGCTCCTCATCCTCTGCCCAGTTCTCCTAATGCCATTTGCAAGTATCAACTGTGCCTGAAGCAAAACAACCAATCAGAGTCAGGACATGTCTGACAGAGTGTCAGTCACTGCTTATGCACACACTGCAGGCAGCCCCCTACTCTGCACATGCTCTCCCTCAGTCAAGCGCAATATTATTGTACCCCGCCTCTCACCCGAAGATGCTGGTATTGGCTCCAGCTTCCCCGCGACCCAGATGGATGAAGCGGTATAGATAATGAATGGATGGATGGATGGATGGATGGAAGCCTTTAAAAATAAATAATTAACCACAAATCTAACCTGATAATTGTTACCAGTGGTGCCAGCAGAAATATATTTCATAGTACACTCAAAAACCACCCAGCCATTTGTAGGCTACCTTTAATGTTTAGGTTCCAATGCACACACATACGTCTAGTGAGTGAGTGAGCATGAGAGAGCTCACTAGTACTAGAGAGCTTGATTCAGGTATTTTTTGCACATTACTGGTGCAATACTATTATAAAACTCTGATTACCCTGTGCATTTCAAAGATCAGCCAATAGGCGTGAAAAAAACAGCAGTCAGCTAAATAATAGTCTACAATATACTATCTTACTATATTATATATTTAATATAACATAGGGAAACATGCAGTAAATGTTGGCAAAGCAAACAACAGACTCCCTCATTCAGCAGCATCATCATATGGACAGTTAGGTAATAATAACAAAAATATGCAACCAGAAAAGCAACCTGCTACAATAAACAATAAAAAAGCCAGATGAGACAATAAAATTAAATAGTATTCTTACCACTTTGAAGTTCATTCTGCATATAGCACTAACATTAACAGACACCAAGACACACAAGTGCCAAGAAAGTTATCATAGCTAAGTGTTCTCATAAGTGGTTTACTGCTTATGTAGCACTATTCATAACAGTTTCTCTTATGGAACAGACATTTTTTTGTAAACACTAAATAGACACTAAATAACACAAGACACTAAAATAAATGTGTGCTCGTTCTTCTGCCAATTGCTAAATGGATATTGCTGTAGATTACTTTTATTGTAGGAAAATATTTCTTTCTGCTACTTTTATGGCAAGCTTTGTTGGAAGTTTTATCAAAATTTTAAAATTATATATATATATAGCTACAGATGCATACATAGATAATGACGACCGTTAAAGGGTAGTTTTACTGTTCACATGTTGTTTGAGTCACTTACTTGTACTCTTTCTCCAAGAAAAGCAGCCACTCAGCAGACACATTGACCTCATTCAGTATGTAAGAGTGACTTATTTTTTATTATTATTATATCAGATTACCAATACATTTAGTAAAAATGGGTATTATTTATATGATCACAATTTTAAAATGAATAAGGACTGCAATAACTACTCAAAAAAATCAATGAAAAAAATCGATATTAAAAATAATTGCCAATAATTTAATTATTAGATGAACTGCATTATGAACCACACTGCTTCATAACACAGTCCAACTAATAATGAAATTATAAAAAAAACATTTCAGTGAAATGGAAGAGCAGATAGATCAGTAGGACTTTCTCTATGTCATATCTGCAACTGCACCTCTAGAAAACTCCAGTTCCCTTGAGCACTCACAGCAAGACAATATGGTGGCACCCACAGACTCACATACAGACTCCATCTCCCATGAACACTCACATACATTCACTCTCTGAATCCCCAGACTTTTAATTGGATGCAGGTGCACCCAATTTATGCTACACCCTACACACACAGATATATTCCCTATATTCGTTAGTGCACTTTGCAAAACAATAGTTTGCCCACTCTTGTGTCTGGAACTGCCAGTTTGACTGTGGAAAATAAGAGTTATACAAAGCCAAAGTCAGTGGACTACTGCCACATTGTCCTTATGACTGCGCCATTGACCTGCTACCCAACACGATGCAGAATTTATCCACTGTCCATTGACGAGCACAAGGCAATGGAGGAATATATACAAGAGACAACAGGGATATATATTTCCATTCACATAACCTGCATCAGCAGGATTTTTCTTTGTGGAGAAAAATGGGGGAGTTCCATGTCCATGCATCAATTACAGAGGTCTCAACCAGCTCACTCAGAAATACCCTTAACCACTTCCCCTGGTCTCATCAGCCCACAAACAGCTCAAGTCAGTCAAAATCTTCACCAAGCTTGATCTCCGCAGTGCTTACAATGTCATCAGAATTCGTGAAGGAGATGAGTGGAAAACCTCTTTTAGTACTTCATCTGGCCACTGCCAATAACAAGTCATGCAGTATCCTATGCTCCATCAGTTTTTCAATGTTTCATAAATGACATGCTGAGCATTTCTAAGAAGGTTCATTTCATTTCTTAGAAGGTTCATCATTGCCTACATTGATGACATCTTGATCTATTCACCTACACTGGAGAGCCATGTGATCCACATCAGGAGGGTACTGGACAAACTGAGGGATAATCATTTGTATGCCAAGGGAGAAAAATGCAAATTTCATAATGACTCCATTTCCTTTCTGGGTTACATCATTAGCACTGATCACCATGGACAATACCAAGGTCAAGGCTGTGACAAAGTGGCCCACTCCTCAGACGGTACAGGATCTACAGAGATTCCTCAATTTCCTCAACTTCTACAAGAGGTTCATAAGAGGTTTCAATAGGGTGGCAGCACCCATGGTAGCACTGTTGAAGAAGGGACTCAAATAGCTCACATGGAATGAGCAAGCAGAAAAGGCCTTTGTTCAGCTCAAGCAAGCATTCACTACAGCTCCTGTCCTGCATCCCACAGATCCTGAATGACCTTTTACTATAGAGGCGGATGCCTCCAAGACTGGAGTGGGAGTTGTTCTGTCTCAGCACTTTGTAGAAAAACACAAACTGCACCCTGTTGCCTTTTTCTCCCAGAAATTATTGCCAGCTGTGATGAACTGTGACATGGAAAACTGTGAGCTGCTCACAGTCAAACTCATCTTGGAAAAATGGAAACATCAGCTTGAAGAGGTTAAATACCCATTCACTGTTCTATCAGATCATGACAATCTGGAATATCTGCACACCTCCAAACATGTCAACCCAAGACAAGCACACTGGGCTCTGTTCTTCACTCGCTTCCATTTCACCATTTCCTTCATCCCTGGCTCAAAGAATTTCAAAGCCAGGTCTACCACTGTCAAGCCACTGTCCTGTATATACCACTGTAAATCAAGCCACTGTCTCATATATACCCTACCAGGAAAGAAAACTGGAACCTGAGACCATCATCCCAGACATCTGCATTGTTAATAGCATAACCTGGGATTTTGACCATCAATTAGAAATGACTCTCCCATATCACATTCCAGATGCTGTCCATCCAACCACACACCTCTCCTGCCACTGGGCACCCAGGGACACACTGTACTATATGACCTGATATGAGAGAAATACTGGTGGCCAGACAAGGTTCAAGACATCAACCAATTTGTTTCATCTTGTTCCACTTGTGCACATGCTAAAGTGCCTAGAACCTTTCCTGCTGGTAAACTAATGCCCCTGCCTATGCCGCAATGTCCCTGGTCCCACATTGCATTGGATTCTTTACTCATTTACCTGAATTTGATAACAACACAGTCACCTTAACGATTATGGATCGCTCCTTCAAATCACTATGACTCATTCCACTACTGGCCTTACCCACTGCCTTCCAAGTTGCTGAACTTCTTTTGACAAGTATTCAGAACCTTTGGGATCCTGGAGGATGTGATGTAGTCAGTGATTGCAGGCCCCGGTTCATTTCCCACGTTTGGGTCAATTTCATGGAGAAGCTAGGTGTGACAGTGAGTCTGACATCAAGGTACCACCCATAATCTAATGGTCAAGTGGAGCAGGTAAATCAGGGAATAAGAAGGTTTCAGCAAACATTCTCTTCCAATAACCAAAGAGACTGGTAATGATTTCTTCCATATGTGCACAATTCTCTTTGACACTCTGCTAACCCCTTCCCAATGTGTACACGAATATCAGCCACCTATATTCCGAGGAACGCTAACCCCACTTCCTCACCTACTGCAGATAAATGGTTTAAAAGGAGTGAGCAAGTTTGGGAGAAAGGATCAGTTTGCTGATTGTCACCAAAGGGAAGCATCACAGTATCAACCTGGGGACTGTTATGTGGCTCTCTATCAGAGACATAATGAGACTACCTGGATACAAGAAGCTCAATGCTCATTTCGTCAGACCCCTTAGCAAATTCACAAAACTCACAAAGCAAATTAACCCTGTCACTTACCAGGTTAGATCTGCCACACCATAGCCGAATCATGCCCACCTTTCACATTTCCCAAATAAATCCAGTGATTCAAAGTCCCAACAAAACATCTGAGGTCTCTGTCCAGAAATGAGCAGTTCTAGGAACAGCTAAGATTCTGTGCAGAACTCCCAGGCCTCTGGTAGAGGACCCGAGGTTGAGGAAGACATACACATACCACACACATATACACTACCAGTCAAAAGTTTGGACACACCTACTCTTTTTCATAGGTTTTTCTTTATTTTTTTTTCCTTTCTACATTGTACAACATTACTGAATACATCAAAACTATGAGGCAACACCTATGGCATACACTGAATTATGTGGTAAACATAAAAAAACAAAAAAACAAAATATGTTTCATATTTTAGATTCTTCAAAGTTGCCAACATTTACCGTGATTATACAATTGGTATTATCTTAACCAGTTTCATGAAGTAGTCACCTGGAATGCTTTTCAGTTAACACATGTGCCTTGTTAATATGGATTACTATAGTTGTTCTATAGGGCTGTTTACTGTATTTTTATCATTTACTATT
>JAQMYM010005469.1:0-10374 GCA_030014255.1 Parauchenoglanis ngamensis | reverse complement strand
TGCATCTAAACTCTTCTCTGTTTTGGCACCTAGGTGGTGGAATGAACTCCCCCTTGATGTCCAAACAGCTGAGTCACAGGGTGTCTTCATACGATGACTAAAGACTTACCTCTTTCGGAAGTACTTGGACTAGCATTTATTCTTCACTTTAATATTAAAAAAAAAAACTTTCTGTATTACTAGGGCGTCTGCCAACTGCTGTAAATGTAAATGTAAATGTAGTGTAGTGTAGGTGCAGATGTAGTGTAGTGCAGGTGCAGATGTACAGTAGTGTAGGGTAGTGTAAGGTAGTGTAGTGTAGTGTAGTGTATGTGCAGTGTAGGTGTAGTGTAAGGTATTGTAGTGTAGGGTAGGGTAGTGTAGGCCAGGGTAGTGTAGGGTATGGTAGCGTAGGGTATGGTAGTGTAAAGTAGGTGTAGATGTAGGGTAGTGTAGTGTAGGGTAGGTGCAGATTTAGTGTAGTGTAGGGTAGTGTTTGGTATGGTAGTGTAGTGTAGGTGCAGATGTAGGGTAGTGTAGTGTAGTGTAGTGTAGAGTAGGTGCAGGTGTAGGGTAGTGTAGTGTAGTGTAGGTGCATTTGTAGGGTATTGTAGTATAGTGTAGGGAATTCCCTCTGCATCCATGGCTGAAGTGCCCTTGAGCAAGGTACCTAACCTCCAACTGGTCCCTGGACACTCCAGCATAGAGCTGCCCACTGCTTTGGGTATGTGCGCACTTCTCACTTGTGTGTGTTCACTGCTTGGATGGGTTAAATGCAGAGGAATAATTCATACCTTGCTTGATTCAAGGTATGCCATAATCACGTGGTTTAATGGTTAATCGTTTAATGGGAATTGTAGTATAGGGTAGTGTAGTGTAGGTGCAGATGTAGGGAAGTGTAGTGTAGTGTAGTGTAGGGTAGTGTAGTGTAGTATAGGGTAGGGTAGTGTAGGTGCAGATGTAGGGTAATGTAGTGTATAGTGTAGTGTATTGTAGATGCAGATGTAGGGTAGTGTAGTGTAGGGTATATGCAGATGTAGGGTAATGTAGTGTAGGGTAGTGTGGTGTAGGGTAGCATAGTGTAGTGTAGGTGCAGGGAAATACTGTTCCCAATCCGGATTGACTGAGGTCTCTCAGTCAGGATGTCCAGGATCCAGCTACAGAGAGAGGTGTTCAGGCCCAGCAGACTCAGCTTCCCAATCAGGTGCTGAGGAATGATTGTGTTGAATGCTCAATTGAAGTCTATGAACAGCATTCGTACATAGGTGCCCTTCTTGTCCAGGTGTGTGAAGGCCAGATGTAGGGTGGTGGCAATGGCATCATCTGTACACCGGTTGGGGCAAACTGGAGGGGGTCCAGTGAGGCAGGCAACATGGTCTTGATGTGCCTTATAACTAGCCTCTCGAAGCACTTCGTCAGGACGGGTATGAGTGCAACAGGACAATAGTCATTGAAGCAGGACACTGAGGACTTCTTTGGCATGGGAACGATTGTGCTGGCTTTGTAGCACTTTGGACCGAGAGCAGTGCTCATGGAGATATTGAAGATGTCAGTAAGAACATCTGCCAGTTGGTCTGCACATTCTCTGAGCACTCTCCCAGTGATGTTGTCTGGTCCAGCAGCCTTCCGTGGGTTAACTCTGTGAAGTTTTCCTCACATCAGCAATGGTCAGACACAGCACTTGGTCACTGTGGGAAGGGGTGGTCTTCCTCGCTGTTACGTCGTTCTGTGTGTCAAACCGTGCAAAGAAGTTGTTGAGTGCATCTGGTAGTCAGTGATGGCCTGGATTCCCTGCCACATGCGCTGCGTGTCGCCTGTCCTGAAAGTGGCTGTGGATTCTCTGGCTGTGTGCGCGCTTTGCTGCTCTGATGGCCCGACAGTTTGGCCCTCACTGTTCTTAGGGCCACCTTGTCACCTGCTCTGAAGGCGGAGTCACGGATACTCAGCAGCTCATGCACCTCTGCAGTCATCCACAGCTTATGGTTGGAGCGTGTAATGATGGTCTTGGAGACAGTGATGCCATCGATGCACTTGCTGATGTAGCTGGCCACTGATGATGTGTACTCCTCCAAGTTGGTGTTGTCACCATTGGCTGCAGCCTCCTTGAACATATGCCAGTCTGTGTGATCAAAACAGTCTTGAAGAGCAGAGATGGCTCCTGCTGACCAGGTTCTCACCTGTTTGGAGCGTCTGACAACAGTAGTAGACGAGGTGGGGGCGGGGCTCCACATGGTACGCGCTGGGAATGTTTATGTAAACAAGTGCGTTTGCCCCTCTTGTTTCCAAGTTCACATACTGATGGAATTTCAGGAGCACTGACTTGAGATTTGCATGGTTGAAATCTCCGGCGACAATAAACAGTCCATTGGGGTTTGCATTCTGCAGCTCGCTAATAGCCCTGTACAGCTCACAGAGAGCGCCTCTTTAGCGTTAGCACTGGGAGGAAAGTACACTCCGACAATGAGCACAGCGGTGAATTCCCGAGGTAAATAAAATGGCCTACATCTAACAGTCACAAACGATGAACAGTAACTAGAAACTAGCAGAGAGTTCTTGCACCATTCCGTGTTGATGTAAACACACAAGCCACTACTGCGACTCTTACCGCACAGAGCTTCTTTTCTGTCAGCATGAAACACAGTGAGCCCGGCTAGCTGAATGGCAGCGTCTAGAACTCTGTCACTGAAACAAAGATGCAGCAATCTCTAAACTCACGCTGGGTAGTCTGCTGGATCTGGATGTAGTCCAGTTTATTGTTCAGGGAGCAGAAATTAGTGTAGTAATGTAGTGTAGTGTAGTGTAGATATAGATGTAGTGTAGTAATATAGTGTAGATGGTTTAGTGTAGATGGTGTAGTGTAGTATAGTGTAGTAATATAGTGTAGGAAAATGCTAAATAAATTAAATTAAATTAAAGTAAATTAAATCTGAAAGTCTGTACTTTGCACCCATGTTCATTATTTATCTCCAGTTTACTGGAATAAACAGCTAAAATAACAATAAACTTTGTCAATATCTAAAGATTCATGCACCTGACCATATGTACAGTACACTAGATAGATAGATATACCCTAGGTTTATCAGTAATCATATTACTGTTGCTGTTACTATTACTGTTTAGTGCACTTATATAACTTACCTATAATATCACGTTAGACATTTTTTTTCATGATGTGCACTTAAATAAGGGGCACAATGTGAATTTGGATACAGCCCCAGTCTACTTGTCTAGATTGTAGTAAAAACAAAATAAAAAAAACAAGAAATTGTACATAAAAGAGTGTTTTAATCCAGACACATTTTTACATAAAACTGAAAACGATTCTAATAAATCACACACACCAGTATACCAGCTATTTTCATACTCCACTTAGTGCACTTGTACTCATAAGCTCAAGTAAAAAGGGTAGCACTTATCACTTACATAAACAGTAAGGAGCTGTGTCCCATCTGGATGTCTTCCTATTGAACATAGTGTGCAGTGCTTTATATCATAGTGAATAGTGAGCCAAATCCCGAAAGCCCATGTATCAGATTTATACTGCACTACATAGGGAACATCTTGTTTAGTGCCCTATATGCCCATTGGGCGTGATTATGGATTCAGCTTGCTGTTCCATGTGTATGTGCACTACTTAGGGCTTGTATACAAGTACACTGTGTCATCTGACCCATTCTGATCAGTGCTACAGTCTGTATCAGAGCAGCTCTGATGGCAGGAGGATGGAGGAGGAAGAGGAGGAGTGGAAAGAGGAGAGAGTGGAGGCATCAAGGGCTCATCGGGATCATCAGGGCATAAATGTAACAGAGTCACCTCCTGCTTGGATGATATGGAAGGGTCAGTGAGGTCACTGAGGTCACGGAGTTCACTGTACAGGAAGCTGGATCTGTTATTCAGTATCAGCTCTGAATCATCATCATTGTCCTGCTGAGAGAGGGTGAGGGAGAGAGAGATAAAGAGAGAGAGAGAGAGAGAGAGAGAGAGAAAGAGAAAATTTTTGAATTTTAAAAACCCCTTCATTAGGTCAATTTGGTATTATTCAGTCTTGTATTGTATCTCCTTGAAAAAAGACAAAAATCACTAGTAATAAGTAATAGTCAAAAACACAAGTAATATTACAAGGGAAATTAAACCAAAAAACAATTTTTTTTTTCTCAAACAGAAAAGGAAAAAAGAAAAACATCACTTCCTTAACAGATAAATTACACATTAAATAAATTTAAAAATATTATAAAAACAAAAACAGTAGAGAACAGTACCCAATTTAGAAATTCAAAATTAATTCATCATTAACTTCATGAATTGCACATAACAAACCCTTCATTCCCCAAATACTCATAAACACTGGCAGATTCCCCACCAAAGCATAGTATGCATGTTCCACTCTGAGCCGAGCTGCTACCAAACCCTTAAACATGGCTAATGTATCTACTGCTCCCTGCCCTAGCATCTGGTTCTTTCGAGTCTTCCATATGGCTACCTTTGCTATACCAGACAGAAAATTTAACAAGACCAGGATACTTTTCTTCTTAACTGTATACTTCAGCCCAAAGATGAACAGCTGAATAGAAAAGACCTCGCCTAAGCATGAGAACCACCTGTCTAAGATTAGGAACAAGTTCTGTAACCGACTGCATTGAGCAAAAAGATGAAAGAGAGACTCCGCTTCAGAGCAGAAAGGACAGCCTACCCCAGCAGTGGGATCGAGGTGCACCCGATGTCTGTTTGTGGCTATTGCCCCGTGTAATATCCTCCACTGGAGGTCAGCTGTCCGTTTGTCAATTGGACGCTTATGCAGGGACCACCAGCAGCCTTTAGGAGAAGAACTGGTGCCAAAAAACCCCAGCCACCTTGTAGCAGGATATCCTTTCAAAAGATGAGCATGACACACCTTTACACAGGTTATGTAGAGAGCTTTTTTCTTCAGGCCTTCAAAGGGACCAAGTTCTGGGGTGGCAAAAGATAGAATATGTCGCTCATCCTCGTTCCACTCCCCCACAGCAGCTGTAACATTCAGAGCAGGAAAGTCATAGCAAAGTCCTTCCCGCCATTGTGCATGATTAGACGGATCCTTTAAAAAAGCTTGGTACTCAGGTGGAAGTGAGCCCCATGTCTCCACTGCGAGCTGGTTTAGTAGGCGACTTGATTTAATGCTAGTTCTTAAGCCCACAGTCAACATGTCAGTCTTTGCAATGTGGCCCAGCTTTGTGTAGCCAGCGTTCAAAAGCGGGAACGTAGGCTGGCTGACAACAGGAGTTTTGGGGGTAAGGGCGTGTTCATGAATTAAGGCTCCTCCATTAACCACATCCCAGCTGGTGTTTCAGGTGCCCTCGAACTGGAAAGAACTGTCCAGGCCTCTAACACTGAGCGGTAAAAAGGAGAGAGACCCACTAGATCAGCCTCTTGTGGTTTCATTAAAAACAGCTGCTTGTCGAGTCCCATTCCACCCGCTCTCCTTAGAATTCGAGTTCGAGCAGCTGCTTGAACCCAGTGTTGGCCTGACCAGAAGAAACTCACCAATGCTCTTTGTGTTTCCTGTACAAGTCCTGTTGGTGGTTGTAATACACTGAGTTTGTGCCAGAGTGTTGAGGCAACCAGATTATTGGCCACCAAGACTCTACCCCTGTAGGACAGCTGGAGTAGCACCCATTTCCATCGAGACAATTTGGTGCATACTCTCTCCACTGTACCCTCCCAGTTCTGTTTTTGGAATTCTTTTGTCCCTTGAAACACTCCCAAGATCTTTAGCCCCTCTCTGCCCCACCTCAGGTTCCCAGGCAAAGGCGGTAGTTGCTCTGTTTGCGCTTGGCCTACCCATAGAGCCTCACTCTTGTTCCAATTTACCTTAGCTGATGATGCCTTCTGATACATTTCTAGGGCCTCAGATAGTTCCCTGATGTCCCCGCCATTGTTGATAAAAACAGAAACGTCATCAGCATAAGCAGAGAGCACAACTCCAGGCTCCTGTAACGTCTTTGAAACCTGAAACCCCACTAGTCTCCTGCGAATGTAGGCCAGTAATGGTTCGATGGCTACGCTGTATGACTGGACTGATAAAGGACAGCCCTGTCTAATTCCCCTTGTGACATCAATTGGCTGCCTCAGGCCTCCCCAATCTTAATCATGCATGTGGAACCACTATACAGCAATTGCACCCAACTCAAAGTTATCCCCAAATCCAAAAGCTTTCATTGTATTAAAAAGATATTTATGATCAACACGATCAAAAGCTTTCTCTTGGTCAAGTGCAATTAAACCAACTGGCAAGTCAGAACTACTACAGAGATCTAGGATATCACGAACAAGAAAAAGATTGTCCATTATTGATCTGTCGGGAATACTGTACGTTTGGTCTTTATGTACCACATAGTGTAGGTGATGTTTAAGTCTGTTCGCTAGACATTTTGAAATGATATTGTAGTCAGTGTTCAACAGAGCAACTGGTCTCCAGTGTTTTAGGAGCAGGAGATCTCCCTTTTTGGGTAGCAGAGACAATGCTGCACGTCTACATAATGTTGGGAGGAAACCGTCTCTGACGCTTTCAAGGAAGACTTCATGGAAATCACCTCCTACAAAACCCCAGAAGTGCTTGTAGAAATCTGAAGGCACGCCATCGATGCCTGGTGAGCGTCCTGAGCAGAGCTGCCTGACTGCTGTTGAAAGTTCCTACAGGGTTATCTCTGAGTCCAGGGCAGATCTAGAAGCAAAGTCCAGTTGAGGTAATCCTTGGTAAAGAGATTCAGCACATCCTGGGTCACAGTTTTCTGCTGTGCAGAGAACAGAATAAAAATCACCAGTTTCCTCATTTCTCTGATGTCGGTAGTGATTTTTCCATCAGGAAGACAAAGACAAGACATTAGCTTGCGTTGTGCAGTGACACGTTCTAGATTAAAAAAGAAAGCAGTTGGTGCATCCATGTCCGCTACTGATGCAAAGCGGGACCTCACCAGAGCACCCTTCACTTTTTCATCCATGTAGGATCCCAGCTGCTTTTTCTTCCACTGCAAGTTCTGTGACAGCACAGGATCATGATTATTAATCAGGTCCAGCTCTATCCTGTTAATGTCCTTTTCCAGAGCTGAAATGGCTTGCTTTATCCTCACACTCGAATATGCAGTGTAATGTTGACAAAGCATCCTAATTTGTATCTTCCCAACATCCCACCACTGTCTTAGGTTCTCAAACTCATTTTTTTCCCTCTAAAAAACTCCCAGAAAAAGGTAAACTGTTTACAGAATTCTGCATCTTGCAGAAGCTTTACATTAAAATGCCAGTATGAAGATTTGCTAGAGAACTGAGACATGTTTACAGTGAGAAAAGCCAAGTGATGATCAGAAAACCCAACTGGGGAGATAGAACAGTCCATAATTCTGCTACTGTAATGTGTTGATGCATAAATTCTGTCTAACCGAGCAGCAGCGACTCTGCTGTCAGAAACTTTCACCCATGTATATTGCCTAGAAGTAGGATTTTTAGCTCTCCACATGTCTAAAAGATTAAACTCCTTCAGAAGTTTTGAAAGACATAAAGAAGACTGTATATGTGGCTCCTCAGTGGTGCGATCTTTAGTGAAATCCACTGTACAGTTCCAGTAATAATACATCCATCATTCCCACACCGTCGTAGTGCTTTAGTTAGCTCATTAAAGAAAACAATTCGACATTTGGTGCATACACATTTATAGAGTCAAAAACAGCCCCTTGAATCTTTAACTATTTCCTCTGTGTGCAGAATATTAGCTCCCACTACTGCAGAGAATAAAACCGCTACTCCTGCACTGAGGTTCGTGCCATGACTGCGTGTGTGCTGTCCCTCCCACCACAGCCCACTCCACGTAATCATCTACATCACTGTGTGCTTCCTTTAGAAAGGGAACATGCAGGTGTTTTTCATGTATTAACTCAGCTATAGAGGCACGTTTATGTCTACTCCTACCCCCATTGATGTTTAAAGAGCCCACTCTCGACACCTCCATGTGGAAAGGGAAACAAGTGTAGAAGTGATACAGAGGGAAGAGACACCATGGGATGCGTGACTGGTTACTGAGCTCCGGACTGTTCTTTAACATGTTCTTGCGTTTATGTAAAACGGTAATGTGTTTCTTTAGACGGAAACGCTTCTTCTCACTTAACGGGTCGTGACTCACGGTTTTCTGCAACGTTATGACAGATCTTTCAAATTTTTCTTCATCGGGAAAAAAGTCTGTAACGTTAACTTGTTTACCAAATGTTTCATCCAAGAAGGAATTTATTTCCTCTAGGCTGTACGGGGCGTGGTCCTCCTGAGAAGTGCCCAGAGACTCAAACTCAGGAGCATTAAAAGACTCCTCCTGTGTCATCTCGATGTCATTGCCATTAACACGGTCCTGACTGTCAGCTACATCATTATCAGGGAGAATCTCCTCCACAGCAGTGTCAGTGTTGTCTACACAATCAGCCCACGACCTTTTTTTCGCAGTTACAGCAGGCTGCTCGTCCTTACCCAACTTACCCCCCCGGCTTTGGGCCAGCATTAGAGTCGGCATTAGCGTCTCCCTCCTCCGGTCTTTTATGCGGACATGCGAGCCGCTTGTGGCCGATATCGCCACATTCGAAGCACCGCATGCTGCCCGTGCTCGCGTACACCATGTATGACCTCCCTTCATGTTTCACCCGAAAGGAGATAGACCCTAGGTAGCTGCAGTGTAATTTAATCAAAATGCTTCCATGGAAACCTCCTTCAAACACCTGAGCTCTTTGTTAGGCTGAACAGAGGGACATGTGTGACTCTCAGCTGTGTGTGTGAGGCAGCAAGACAGGGAGGATTGTTTAGAGATGTACATTATTCAGTCTGGTGTGTTGGAGTAAAATCAATCAGAAGCTGGAAATGAAACCAGCAGACGGCAGCGATGCTTCATCTTTTCATTTATTTAAATTTAATTGATCAAATATGATGCAAAGTTATGCTATTTTGCTAATCAGAAGGCAGCCTAAGGCTTTAATTCAGCCACAGTTAAGCAAAGACGAGCAGTCGCTGGTCATAACTGCAGCTGACGAGGTGTCAGGAGACAAGGCCATCATTTTCAACTATATGAATATATTTGGTAAAATGCCAAACCATGTTACTTTCTTTCTTAAAATGTACTGAAACCATTTCAGTCATAAGAACAATGACTGCTCAAATTATTCCCAACTGTCCGGTATTTTGAAATCAAGGAAAGAGAATTACAGTGAGCCATTTAGGAACTGAATGAGTCGATTCTTATTGTTGATCTGAATCAAATGACCTGACTCACAAGTTTCCATCACTTGGGTGTGCTCTATGACACTACACACACACACACACACACACACACACACACACACACACATACATACACATACACATACACATACATACACACACACACACACACTGTAGACTGTAACAATCATTATTTTAATGGTACATTTATAGAGGAAGCAAAGCTTCCAATGATTTATTATTGTATTAATCGCTCACTACATGGAATGCACAACTCATTACTAAAGACCCTATTGAGTAATACACTTATTTCGGATGTGGGAAGACATTAGTATTCAGTGATCAGTATCCCATACAGAACATTTGTTTATAGAGTAGACTGCGACCTGGCATTAGGCTAAAAACATTAGCTATTCAAAGCACCGATGGTTCACGCGGAGCTTTGATTTTTCCATTAAAACTCGTTTTCTGAGAGTGATAAATCTTAATTATAATATAACACACGTGTATTAAACCTGATATAAATCCCAGTTTACCTTCTGGACGATTTCCTCACGAGCTTTGCGCTTTAATTCTCGTTTCTCCTCGATGCTGCCTACGCTTTCAAACCCACCCGCGTAGGCCGCCATGACACTGCCAGAAACCGAGGCGTGCAGTGCCGCAAACACGGTGTGCGGTGTCGTAAAACAAACTGTAACTGCCTGTCATCAAAAAAAAAAAAGCAGAAAAGTGCAAACCGAGGGTAAATTTGAAAATAATCCGCTACACAATTCAATATAAAAACATATACATATTTTGTATATATAATCTATTTATACACAGATTTTTAAAAAAATTAAGTAAAAAAGAGTATTTCTGATGACAGTAGAATACAATTTTAAATAATTTGGATTTTTTTTTTTTAAATGTGAGATTAATTCAATATTAATTTATTTTGAAGAATAGAAACCATATGCATATCTAATATATTACATATATTTATATTCAGTTCTTGCATTCAGTTCATCAGGCTCTGCATACAAAGAATGGAATATCTCGAGCTCAGATATCTGAGCCTCAATGTAATAATAATGTGAAATTAATTTGCACCATAGACTTTGGTTATGTGTGTGTGTGTGTGTGTGTGTGTGTGTGTGTGTGTGTGTGTGTGTGTGTGTGTGTGTGTGTGTGTGT
>JAQMYM010005468.1:0-10375 GCA_030014255.1 Parauchenoglanis ngamensis | reverse complement strand
ACACAATAAATCAAAATTAAAGTTAGTGGCTAGAAAAATACTGATATAAAAATGTAGCCTAAGAATTTTACCTAACACTCAGTACCCTTGAAATAGCTCTCAGTTTCTAAAGAGTATGAGTGAACATTGCATAAGCTTAAATTAGAAATCTTTTGATTGACATGGAAAGATTCCTCCCTCTGAGCCTCACCTAGTGCAGGCATCACACTCAGTCAGGTATATGTATCCTGGTATATTTTGTGTATGTGACTGTGATTTTGCCATAGCGTATGTGTGTAAATGTTTAAATGAGCATTAAGCTTGCATCTGCTTTTGTGACATAGCTATTGTGGAGTTTCATAAAGTTCTCCCTCAGCATCCTCGGATACTGGGTGAAACTGGAGCAGTTTTGGATGTCGGCTTTCATCCTTTCCACCAAAGCCATTATGTTTCTGACCTGAGGAAAACAAACAACAGCAACGGTGTTTAAATTGTAATGCTTATGATCCTTATTATTAGCTTGTTATGTGTGATAACTACATGCTGAATCCTGGCCCTGGAATAACGAGTCATTCAAGTTGGACGTTTGTCAATTAAGCACAATTAAATAGGAATTATTGTGTAGGTAACTTGAAAGTCCTCTTAGGATACAGCTCCTAGAATCAAGATCCTTTATATGTGCGGATTCCCCAATGAGCAGTGAGCGCCATGTGCGCCAAGTAATTATTACTAATCATAAACAAAGCATTCTGTGGTGAAACAAACCTTCTGCTTCTCTGTACACAGCTCTTGTTCCTTCAGCTGCACTTTCTCCAACAGGCAGAAAATGGTGTCCCTCCTCGTAACGTCGATCTCCCCCAACTGCTCCTCGAGCTAAAATAAAACCGAAAGGCAAAAGTTTGTACACCCACTTGTAAAATCTCTGAACTTTCATTTAATTTTTACTTGAATTTCTTGAACCTCGACTGATCCGTTATTCAATTCTAGCCGTCCAGTGTCTTACAGTCATACCGTTAGACACCTCACCTTTTTAAAGAGCTGTTTTTTCTCTTGAATGCTGTTCTGCAGTTGCTCGAGGTTGAGTACAGTTGTTCGCCACGTCTGTCTTCTCCAATCTTTATGCAGTTCATCCAGTTGTTTGCTGACGCTGACCAAATCGTCCTTGTTCTGTTTTCTGCTCGTCTCGTGCATTTGAACCATGTCTTCCTACAGGGACAGACCAGACTCTCGTTTAATTTTTTTATATGAGTCTTAATAGTTAGCTTATTTAACATTATTCACATCAAATGTCTTCAAAAGTTAATCACTGACCACTACTGCTGCATAACGCGCTGTTACATAATACCAGAAAAGATAAGAATATCTGAAGATAGCATGTTAGCATGATCATTACCTGGTCGTGGATGGTCTTGTTTTGCTCCTGCTCCTCCTCCTGCAGATTCTTGACCTTCTTCCATTGCTGTATCTCCTCTTTAGTCTCCCCTAACTGCGACATCTTACAACAAACACACATATTAATTACACTATCAGGATGTGTCAAATCACATCATCACTGCTCTCAACTGCTGAAAACAGAGACTATTCATCCACTCTGCTGATCCTGTTAAAATGACATGAAGCAGAACTACTCACCATGACCACAGGTCAAACTAATGCACTGAAGATATACAAAACGCAAAATAGCTTTTTTGAAAATGTAGTTGTAGGGCAGATACGATATATTAAAAGACTATTTGACTATGTTATTATTATTCTACCCTTTTTTCGTTTATATTTCTCCACAGCTAATACGAGCAAATCTCAAACCACACACCTGCGTCTCCATGAGCTTCATTTCATATTGCAACCTGCTGTTGGTCTCCTTCTCTGCCTGAAGCTCCTGTTTGTATTTGAGGCAGAGTTCTTTCAGTTCAGCCTCCTTGTTCATCGTCAGTGCTGTCTGCGTCTCCTCAGACGTCTTCACCTGTTCCTGTAAAGTGAAGACGGAGAATGAGATGTGGAAGACTACATCTATGTACTGACCCCAATGCTGGACTGAAAATGGATCCCTGTTCCCCATATAGTGCCTTTCATAAGCAGACCTGGAGTCTAACAGTAGAATTTTGTAGGTTCAATAAAGTCAGCTACAGCTTAAACATTGATAGTTAATGTAGCTTAAGTTATTGGAGTGAGTCTTGGCCGAAGTCTGCACTCAACATTGCCATGTATGGCAGTAAAGTTCAATAGTGACAAACATAGCCAATGTAGAAATACGAAGACTCCATATTCAGAGATATAGAAAGTTGTTGTGGTTGCAGATTTGCATATTATAGAGTTTATGGAGACTTTATTTAGAACCTGAGTGATTGACAGATACCCCGGATCCCTGAGGTGTTTTTTCCGAAGAAAAAAAAAAGAAAACAAACATGAATGAGGCAAAAACCTTGACGTGAAATCCATCATACCTTCAGGAAACTGGAGCACTCTGCTTGCTGATTTTTGGCTTTCCTGGCCTGGCTTTGCTCCGGAGAGACCAGCGTCCTCTGCAGGTGCGCCTTCCGTTTGGTGTGCTCTTGCACACGTCCCATATCTTCATGGATGTAGCTTTTGAGTTTTTTGAAGTTCTTCTTCAGCATTTTCGGATTATGAATGAAGCTTGAGCAGTTTTTGATGTCTTCCTTCATCCTCCACACCAGAGCTTCCATGTTACTGGCCTGAGGAAACAAAAACATTACATCATGTTAGCCTATGATTACTTACTCTATCGATACTTTTTTATTTTATGGTATATTCGCAAAGTCTTATTATACTTTAAACATTTGCCTTGTCTGCCTATGGTTTAACCTTTGTTGTGAACTCTGACTATGATTACTGGAAAAGTCTTAAGCACTACCACACTAAGTTTACACATCTGCATGCCACCACTCGCTGCATGTTACAAAGAACTATATAAAATGATCAAAGTGAAAACAAACCCTTTTCCTCTTGCTGAGCAGCTCCTGTTCTTGTATTTTCAGCTTCTGATTCAGAGCTTCGGTGGTGGTTTGTAATTCTTCCTTGAGACTGCTGTTCATTGCTTCAAGCTTAGCCTCGAGCTAAAAGACAAATATCTGCTGATCAGCTACTCGTTAATAATAAAAAACAGCAATAATAATAATAATAATAATAATAATAATACCTGACTGATCTCATGGCACTGGTCCTCCATCTCTCCTTTAATGTTCCAGAGCTGTTTTATCTTAAAACAAACACATGCACACATATTAATGACATGTGGCAAGACTTTCTACACATAGCAAAAGGGAAAAACAGCATTATGTGGTCATTCACTAAAAAACCTGGGAAGCACCTCACTGAAAATGGTGTAAACAAAATCTCATATAATCACAGCCAGATGCATATTTACCTGACATGATCCATTCCTGTGCACCTCAAATCAAATTATTGGGAACATACCATATATTAAAACATAATATTTGATGATGTTATTATTATACCTGCGTGTCCATGAGCCTCATTTCGTTTTCTAGCATCATGCTGTTCTCCTTCTCTGCCTGGAGCTCCTGGTTGTATTGGAGGATGACGGCTTTAAGATCCTGGTCAATTTTCTCCTGTAACTCCTTCACCTTCTGTTCAGATTCCTCCAATTTCTTCTGTTGATGTAACTTGAAGATGGAGAAGATGAACACTACAGTGCAAACGCAGTAAACGTACCAGATCTAACTAGATACAGATAATGATAATGATCTGAGGTGTGGTCTGGAGAAGAGGTGTAAGTGTGACTTCCTTACACCCTGCAGCCTGTCATCACAGGCCTGTTTCTGTTCCTGTATGGTACGGAAATAGTCGTCCTCCAGCTCGCGCAGTTTCTCCTCATGTTTCTGCTGCATGGCTTGCATTTTCTCCTTCAGCTCTTGGTGTTTCTCGAACGCTTTAAGCATCTCACGATCGTGATTTTGTTCTGGGAACAAAATTAGTCATGCATTTTAAAATCATATACTGTTTTAAGGTGATTCTGTTCTGCTTTCAGAACCCTAAAACCAAAACTCTTTCTTAAGCCATTCTGTACTGATATAGTGAACTTCTTTACCACGACAATTCAGCTCTTCAGTGTGTTTTTCCCTCATCTCAGTCTCCTGAGCGACCTCCAGTTCCTTGTGACTCTTCTTCAATTCCTCCTTCTCAGTATTGAGCATCTACAGTGAGATAGATATTATCTTTATTTAACTATTCATCAATATATAATGTTACTCTGACAATATAATATTACTCCGCCTCTCAGGGGTCAAGCGTGAGCTGTGGACCCCCCGTAGTCTTACTAATGAGGCTAAATGAGCAGACTCAAGTTCTAACCTCGATAACTTCGTTCAGAGACTCTATCTGCTGCTGGTAATTCTGCCTGACATTGTTCAGCCCCTTCTGGTAGTTCAGGTGAGACTGATTCAGCTCACACTGCTGCTCCTTCTTCAGTAACTCCATCTGAGCGTAAGCCTCTTGTACACACTCATTCTGGATGATGACAGAAGATTAATACTGAAAAAAATATATCAAAGGCTGGAAATGAAAGCAAAGCGTATTTGGCTTGTAGATTGAAGTAGGGACCTTGGAATACTTCGCATGGTCATACTTACCTTCTTCTGCAGAAAAGCCTTGGTACAGAGGAGCTCCTCAGTATAAACGATTTCTTCCGTCATGCTCAAACTGCATCCGTCCTGGTCAGTGATGGTCCAGATGAGGAGGGAGCCGTCCTCTGAGGCACTCAGCAGATACTGATCATCAGGGGTGACTGCAATCTGCGTGACGGGTCCAGAATGCGCCTGGTACTCTGTCCAGGATTTCTCTTCTTCTAACGGGAGCTGCATGACTCGAATAGTATCAGCGGCGGTTCCGACAAAGACTGCTTGGCCGGAATGAGTCACGGACATGGCGGTGTAAGCCACGCCATCTGAAGCCATTTCCTTTAGGATCTGAATGCAAACAAAATCACATTCTCAGTCTACATACATATAGAGAACGCTTTCTGCTAGAAGACATGAATGCTTCATGTTATTCTGGACAATATGTGGCGTTAAAACAACAAGCTTGAATCTTGCACTGGATCAAATATTCATATGATTTTTTTTACTTGCCTCTCCATCTCGTAACTCTTTCAGTGTGTAATCGCTGCTTACAGCGAGGACACTCCCAGTGCTGGGCAAGAACGTGGCATCTATGTAGGTACAGGAGTTCTGAACGTTCTCAAACTCCTTGGCGTCAGTCGTAGTGTCCCCCTCGTTTACAGTCTCGGTCGTGGTGTCCCCCTTGTTTACAGTCTCGGTCGGGGTGTCCCCCTCGTTTACAGTCTCGGTTGTGGTGTCCCCCTCGTTTGCAGTCTCGGTTGTGGTGTCCCCCTCGTTTACGGTGCCGGTCAGAGCATTCCACTCGTACATGGCGCCGTCCGTCCCACACGACACTAGACGACGGTCATCTTCACGCCACATCACCGACAGCACCTGAAGGGTCAGAACAGGGTATCGGTAATTGTTTTCCAAATATTTTTATTTACACATGTCAAATGCATGTATAATATAAGTCGCCATGGTAGTGAAACGTGCCGACCTTGGTAGTGTGGCTGTCCAGCTCTACTTTTGTTCCTGTCATGACATTGAAGATGATTATCAAGTTGTCGGTGACGGCGGCGAACACATTGCCTCCGTGATTGAACACACACTGTGGACAGATATAAAATTGAACACTTCTGTATTTTCAAATCACTGCATTTCATTTTGCAGGTATTTTGATTAATGAGTACCCACCACATTGCAGTTGTGGATGTCGAATTTACGGACAGTGTGGAATCCGTCAACCAACAGATTCATGAGGCAGACTTCATCAGAGAAGCCCACCAGAATGGAGAGGCCATTTGGGTGCAATGAGATGCAGTTCGGCTCTTCAGGGAACTCCTTGTACAGCTGCAAGGACCTGCAGGAAAAAAAGAAGAAAAGAAAAAAAAAACAACAGCACCATACAGTGAGAAAACTGTCACAGGAAATTATGGACATTTTGGTGCTTGTATTCAACGCTGGTGATCCTGGTGAGTTTGAAAAAAGCGCTATGTAAATAAAATAAATAAATAAATTAAAAAAACATGAACAGCTCCTACTTGGTCTTGTAGTTCCAGATGCGCAAGGTGTTGTCCTTTGAGCAGGTGGCGATGAGATGTTTGGACGTGCAGGTGGAGAGACGGGTGATGCTCCCCGAGAGAAGGGAGTTAAACAGGAAGTCGAAGTGGGCCTGCTTACACTGGAAAAAGAAGCAATGGATCAATACAGTGAACTTCATTATTGCAGAATGGACAAAACAGACTTTTATTACTTCTTTATCACACTTCTTTATTACTGTATACTCAGCACACCCTTTGCTGCTCTGGTACCTTACTATTCTCGATCGAAGTGAGGTTCACGTGGTAGATTTGGCCTTGGTGTGTGCATATGGCCAGCGTGTTCTCGGATGGACTCACGCACATTGTTCTGATCAGCTGCTGCTCCGACTGAATCATGCATGGGTCCTGGGGAATCTGCACACAGTTCCTAGTGATTATTTCCATTCATGCTCATGCTCAGCTACCTCTTTGTAAGTTGCCTCGCATAAAAACTTCTACCAAATGTTAAATATGAATGCACTCACCCTTATTTCTGTCATCTTCTTGTAGCCGTACGTGCCTGCTTTCTCATAAAGACACACTAAGCCCGGGCCAGCTGTGCAGGCAAAGCCTTTAGAGTACCCCGTGATGGCAGTGATACTCGGCAGTTCGTCTGTAGATGTTTTCCTGTCGAGGGACAAAATCAGGAAAAGTCCAATAAAAATCATACTATAGGATGATATAAGAATTCTAATGCTAAAATAAAACAACAAGAGGATGTTTGAGAGGTTCTCTGAATTTCTCTGGAACGCTACCGGTCAGTAGGCTTCTCCAGCTTGTGTAAATGTTCGGCCTTCAACATCACCAGCTTTCCTGCCTCTGTCCCTGAGACGATGCAGTCGTCCGACATCCACGTGTGGGACGTGATGTTTTCTAGGTCCATCCCAGATGAGACAGACTGATGCTGGGCGTCGTACTTCAATTTGAACACCTTGAAGACGTAATTTCCGCTCACACAAATCTGTGTATTGTCCCACGGATTAAAGCTGACCTGGGGATTGAGGAAAGGCAATACACACTTTCGCTTAAAACACACAACTGTGAAACTGTTCACCAAAAAGGGGACAAAATATGAAACATGGTCTTGCTAAAAGAAGAATGACCGGATAGTACTGGTTAGAGAAATTATCACCATTACTGATAACATATAATTCATTAATAAATGTGACTTCAGATATATGGTTTAAGTGGAGGAACATCTTCAGTATTACATAGTCGACTTGCCATCATCTACAACTAAAGATGGAGTTTTTACCTGTGTGACAAAGCCAAGCGTTGTGGTCTTCACTGTGAAAATGATCTCGCCCATCTCCCACTCCCAGTAGAAGAGGGTCCATTCAGGTCCTGCAGCCTGACCCAGCAGGTACTTGGAGTCAGCAGAAAAAGCCATGCAGGTGAACTGGAGGTCGGTCTTGCTGCCTTTCAGTTCCTGTATCTTGCTCTTGCTCTGCACATCATAGACTGTGATGATACCCTGTTCTGTGCCCTCCAACACTGCCAGGTAGCACCGGTCAGGGCTAATAGCCAGAGCCTTGATGCCCTTTGGCTCCTGTTTGTTTTGTGTTGCACCTGTGGGTGTGAGAAATATCTATTCAAACACCAAACATAAGGCTGGAAGCAGGTATAAAGAGACTACATCTGCACCCAAAGTAAAATGTCATTTTTTTAAAATTTGTCTTCACAAATTTTGACTCCAACTGTACATAATTATACATTAACAACACAGCAGTACAAAGAAAAAATCTATCTGGGTAATATCTTTTATTATTTGACTGGTTAAAAAAAGGTCATACAGGAAATGAAGCTCTCGACAGGCTCACCTGGAATGAACTGGGTCCGTTGCTGAGCGATGTTGTACAGCACGCAACGGTTTACGCTTGGGAAAATGATGGTTTGCTCGTCCGAATAAAGCAAGTTGTTTCTTGTTTCCTGGCACAAACCGAAAATGTGTTGAGGTTCCAGCTGAACTCTCTGAGACGTTCTCGAGTTTTCTGTTGAAACAGGCTGAAATGAGAAAAAGGAAGCATTGGTTATTTAAGCAACTTTAAAAAAAAAAAAAAAACAAGTAAAAAAAAAAATTCAGGTGCTCTGAGAATCACCCGTTTTTTCAACACTGTCATGAAGTGACCTAGTATTTGCAATAAATGCCACTTGATATACAGACATCCTGGGTTAGAGCCAGTTAGAAACGCCATACTTATTAGGCCATGAGAGGTAAACTTTTGTTGACATTACTATAGCCATCAATATTGTTATTAGCATGGAGACAACATGTAGGCTAAGCCCCTGACCTGAGCGCACTTTAGACACGCCCTTGGTTAAGGGGCCCTAATTTAGAGCCCCTTGCTGCCTAACAGGGCCAGATTCACACACTGCTTCCCCTGGTTTAATGTTACAACAAATTCACAACTTGTTTGACACAAACAATGACAACTTGACTGCTGTTAGAGAAAGTTGCCCAGATCATTAGCATCAGTTTTTCAATGCGTCTGAGTGTCTGTAGCCTAAAATTAGCCTAAAGTTTTACAGCCTGTTCACTGACAACAACACCTGTTCAGAACAAGTAGTCTAGGCCTGGTCATATTTCGTTATCACAGGATGACTGACATGCTCTCACATTATAATCATCTCTCTCCAAATAGGCTAAATAATATTATTGGCACTAAATAAATTAAAGTGTATTGAATCATGGATGCATAAATCATTGCATCTGTCTTTCAAAATGTCAGGAAAAAAGCAATTCAGCATCCTTTCATTTGTCCAGAGTGGAAAGCCACCTAAAACGCCCGGGTAGGGCTTGAGCCAAACTGATTTAAATGGGAGCCTACACCAAAAATGATAAAAGAGTTTCTCTCTCTCTCTCTCTCTCTCTCTCTCTCTCACACACACACACACACACACACACACACACACACAAATTGAATAGATAATTTGTATTTGGTTGAATTGTCAGTACCATTTCAAATCATTTCTTCCACAAGTCTGAGCAATTAATAACAACAACAACACTAATAATAATATTATTAATGAAACATATTCCTGTCCAGCCCGCGCCCCCTTTGACCCCCCTGTCAAAGAATGTCACGTGAATGCCACTCTTGCCTGTCTTCCAGAGCCCTGATAACGGTTATACATTTATACATAAATACAACTTAAAATATACACAGTCATTATTTTAGCGTCGATGAAGAAAATGGGAAACGTGCTTGAATTTGGAGGAGTTTACCTGTGTATCGTTTGAATCCATTTCTTAAGTCTATGTGAGTGTTTACTGTCTGTTATCAAAATAAGTACTGAGCAGTTAGTTATGTTTCAGGTTACCTTGGTTACGTTTTATGGCGTCTTCAGATGCTTTCCAATCTTGAGGCCGATTTTACAGAATTTTAGTGATGTGTCACTCACAAATGAGTCGACTCGTATCGACTCTTGTCGAAATCATAGCTTTCAATGTTTGTTCTAATCAAAGTTCACCACACTAAGTGCCCGTTTACGCACACCTTTGTTACAGCTTCAATCAACGAAACATATGAAGCAATATAATGTAGTTTTTGTAATTACAGTATACATTTTATTAACAAATGTGAATCATTTGCTTGGGAGCCGATAGAGTCGGTTCTGAGTCATAAACTTTTTTAGTGTAGACAGCGCGTGTAGCGTTTATTTCATCCAGTGCAGCTTCATCTGGACCTGCAAACAAGGTGAGATTAAGTAAAAAAAAATGGGGGTTTTGTGTTTAAAAAATAAAACCAAACATGTTTATTGTCCGCATTTGCAGTAATTTTGTGCAATAGCGGTGAGGCTAATGTCATTAACAATAGCAAAAGCTTTTGTTGACTGATTAGAATCATTCCAAGTGCAACGATATCAGTTGGATAAGTGATACCTAATTAACATAAATATTTTTATGGGATTTTATGGGATAAGTTATGTGTTATGCAATTTGCATGATGATAAGCTTTGGTCAAATGATTCCATTACATGGAACAGCTGTGCTTTAACCATGCAGCTCTTGTGCAAAGTCCAAACAAACAAAAAAATTTTAAAGAAGAATTTTTTTTTAAATGACTAAAAAAATAAATAAATAAATAAATAAATAAAATAATATATATATATATATATATATAAACATGTTTGGTTTTATTTTTTAAACACAAAACCCCCTTTTTTTTTTACTTAATCTCACCTTGTTTGCAGGTCCAGATGAAGCTGCACTGGATGAAATAAACGCTACACGCG
>JAQMYM010005467.1:0-10376 GCA_030014255.1 Parauchenoglanis ngamensis | reverse complement strand
ATATACCACCATATATATACATATACCATATACATATAAAGATGAAGATTTTTTGTTTTGTTTTGTTTTGTTATTAAGATCATGTCCTGTCACAGGAAGTGTAATGTAAAATCTGAAGAATAGGGCCAGTAGGGTCTGTAAGCCATTCTACCATATAACAGAGAGTTATATCTACTTTTATATTAACTTGTAGAAATATAATCATTAACAAGGAAACTATATGTGCCCATTTTGGATGGATCACCAGCAACTGCACAGTGAATGAAGGGTAACAAAATGTACTTGAAACTTTTATGTTAAGATACAGTTTGTAACTTTTAAATGTAATTATTTATTGTATTTTCAGATTGTGACCTCTCCTACTATCCACTGCTCAGTGCTCAGAGCTCCCCTTTTCCCAAAAGGCTATTTACAAAGCATTTGTTTTAACCAATGAGTTGGAGTTGTAAGGAGGAAGAAAAAGTCCAGTCAATGTTGTCGTTCAACTTCTTTAAGGAAATGTCTGACAGGCCAATAGAATTGTATTAGTCTTAGTGCTAAGAACAAGCTAGCTAGCATACAGCAGGAAGTCACTATAAGTTAATGGTATAGTGATTGAGATAAACACTACCAGTGTGTAGTTACAGAAATATTACATACAAGCTCAAATCTCTTTTAATAAGTTATTGTCATTTTTGACCATAGCAACCAGAGGATCTTCAGAAGCATTGGATTTCCGATACCTATACACTGACAAATTTGTATATGGCCTTTTGCTGAACATTTCATATGTGTTATCCACATATTATAGTAGTATGGCGTTTTGGATGTTGGTAAGCATTTATAAAACAAAAAGTGTCTGGAACCTATTAGCCTATCCGATGTCACTGTGCACTAGCACATACCTCTCATATCTCGTATGTCTATGCAGCTATACATCGTGCACACTCTTGTAACTTAAAACCTTTGAACTGTAGTTCTCAGACTGCTGTTCATGTATCTTGTTCAAATATTGCACCTTGCAAATATGTACAATGCATATGAATATTGGTACACCTGTTCACCTTTTACATCTACTGTATACAAAACATTCAGTATTGTGGATATATTATTTATACCAATACAGACCCTTAATATGGGGGGGGGGTAAAATCAGATATATCTTTTTGATTTTCATATTGTTTAAACTTTCTTGTAATCAATAAAACAAATACCCCAATTCATGATACATTTCTGAAATTCCTGAAGTGTTGACTATTTACTGTGTTGACTTTACGTCAAAATATACCGAGAAAAAAATGTCAATGACTGATAATTTGGGACAGCATGTTTGGGAATTTGGGACAAAAACAGGACTTCTCTAAATCCATCGTCAACATATTCTAATACTGAACAGAGAAGATTAAGCAGACTTTTCACGCGTCTCATTGGTGGTGTCGGGAACGGAGTGGGCGGGGCTTCGCGTCTACACGCTCTAAAGCACCTCTAACCGCATCTTCAGGTTTACAGTGCATTAGCAGGGCGACATGAAGGAAGTCGACTGTACATCCTGCGCTTTGAGTTTGTTCCAGATTGTAGGCAATCTATGCCTGCTTAACGCTCCTGATATTTCCTAAACAACATGTGATTTTAGACAGAAAGTCGTGAAACTACCGGAAACAGGTCCAATGCGCGGACGAGGCGTGATCACGTGTGCAGTCGCTCTCCGCTTGTTCCTTCTCGTGTCCGCTCTCGGGACCCAAAAGCTCGTGGTCAGAGAGGTAGGAAATGTATTTCTGTTTATGTAAAGTTTGTTAATAGAAAAACAAATATTAATAGCAATCTTTGGTAAATCACTCTTGCATAATCACACGTGGGTGGTATGTGATTAGGCAACGTGTGAATGTGATTAATAAGTAGTACAACACGTGAAAGTGTATTTCATTATGTTGAACACGTGACACCAATGTGAATAATATGTGATAAATAAAGCCACGTGCTATGTGAAACTTCTCATTTAGAAATAAACAGATCACACGTGAAATGAACTTTAATTATGTCTAAATATAGCACTTTACAGTAAATGAATCATGATGGGGGAAATGCACATGAGAATGAACTAATCACGTGTAGTCACAAAAAAGTAAATCAGAAAATTAAATCAAAATAAATGAATCATGTGCAGTCACATGTTCTTCACATCGTAACAAGAGAAAGTCATGCGAAGTGTGAAATGTATATAAATTTGGCCTGAGAGTAATAAAATCTAAGGTTTTTAAACACTGACTGATTCTCATTGTCAGTTAAAAGTGAAGACAGAATAAACTACTGGGCTTAAAACCTCCTCCTTAAGGAAAAGTAGTTAGTAATTCACTAAACATTATAAGATTATAAGAGTGTCTTGTACAGTAAAGTAAAAAATAAATAAGTAACGCTTAGCCACTGTGTTTAAGCGAGGGTGAGAAACGTTAGTGATGGAGTGGAAAATACAGAAGGTGTTGTAGACCGTTTTCAAATTCCCCCTCCCATGTTCTCTCAGTCTGATTACATGTTACAGTCAATGAGTCAGGCAGAGGAAGCGGAGTTTACTATCAATATGCTTGTTTATGTTAAATGGGTAAGATCCAGCCTATGCCAGATGCAAAGCATTATTGCCATGAGTGTTTATTTTAAATTACTGTTTACACGAAAAACAATTCAGAAGTATTGGAACTGTAAGACAATACTGTAATACAAAAGATGTATATGGGTTCATGGATCAGAATTTCAGCTTACGTTTCCTTACATTTACATCTAGAAGTGTTACACAACAAAGTTTTGGAACAGATAGTCTTAAATAGAATTAAAGTAAATAACGCTAAATATTTGGTTGCATATCCCTTGCTTGCCCACTGACAACACCTAACTGTTGCATTCTTCTTTTGTGATGCTTTCTCAGGCTTGCACCGCAGCTTCTTTCAGTTTTTGTTTGTTATGGGGGTTTCTCCTTTCAGTCTACTCTTCAGTAGGTGAAATGCATGTGAAATTGGGTTTGAGGTCTGGTGAATGACTTGGAGAGTCTAAACCCGTCTGGATGTTTTGGGTCATTGTCTTGCTGTATGACGAAGTTCTTCCCAATTAGACTGTATGCATGTCTCTGTAAACTGGCAGACTGAATGTTTCTATAGACTTTTGAATTCATTCTGCTACCGTTATGAGTTACATCATCAATAAAGATTAGTGAGCCCATTTTAGAAGCAGTCATGCAAACACAATCCCCCATGCTTAATCAGTGAGCTTGTATGTTTTGGGTTATAAGCTGATTCTTTCTTTCTCCACGCTTTGGTCTTTCCATGAATTTGGTAGAGGCTAATTGTGATACCTTCACCCTGCCCTTTGGAGGTTGTTGGAGATGTCACTGACTGTTGTTATTGGATTTTTATTCACAGCTTTCACAATGTTTACCATCAACTGTTGTTGTTTTCCAAGGTCAACTTTTTGGATGTCAAAGATTTCTTTCTTTTTTATGGCATTTCAAATTGTTATATTGGCTGTTTTCTCAGCTTCAAAATGGCTTGTTTTTTTCCCATAGACTGTTCTCTGGTCTTCATGTTGGTTTATCCTTTTTATCCACAAATGCAGTATTCACAGGCAAAACACACGGCTCAATCTAAGAGCAGACATTCAGAGCTATTAATAGTTTAAACAATTAATACAACAGGCCACACCTGGGTAACAAAAACACCTGTCAGTTACATGTACATTTTTCATCACTTGAAAAATGGGTGGGTTCAACCAAAAGGTGTCACATTTAACACATGTAGATGTAAGTATCAGGAAATTAAACTTTAATTCTGCTCTATTGTCTTGTATTCATCTTTTGATCACAAACCTAAATGTCTTCAGTATATTGCCAAAACAAAAGAATTGACCTGGCCATTCCATTTTATCAATGAAGTTTTGCATTTCATTGCAACAGAAGCATACTGAGAGGCAGCTTGGGACATGGAAGCAAAAAATGACTCGCAGATTAGAGTTTGAAAAGGCATTGAATTCTTAATTAAATGTAAACACCATTGAATTCATAGAATTGAAATATATTACTTCAAAAACCACACATCTATATTTAAATGTCTGGATTGCCTTTGACCATTGCTGATACAGTTCTTTAAATATATAAAAAGTGAATAATTGAATCTGAATTTGTGAAGACCGAAGAAATCTAATACAGACACTTCATTTTTATTCATAAGCTTCAGTTCAAGGAGTCTAATTCCAGACAAATACATACAGATGTGCAGTTTTCAAAGTAATGAATGCAAAATGCTAAATTCAATGGCATATAAATTTCATTGTTGAGAATTCAATTTCAAATCTTTGTCTCTTTTTGTTTGCATGTTTGGTTACTAATATTACCAAACAGGTTACTTGAATCAGTGTCAGGTATTGGCTCGTAATTAAAGTTATTAGTTAATAGGCTCACATAGTGTGGCCTGCTTTAGGTCACCATATAACTTGTTGCAAAACCTTCAGCTTTCCGTAAGCTGAAATATATAATTTCCTTCAGCTACTCCCATTAGGGGTCGCCACAGCAGAGCCATTTGTGTCTGCATGTCTGATTTGGCTAAGTTTTTATGTCGGATGCCCTTCCTGATGCAACCCTCCCATTTATCTGGGCTTGGGAAATACACTAATATAAATAGAAATACACTAGACTGTGCATGCCCTTGTGGCTGGGTTGGTTCCCCTGCCTGGAAAGCGAACCCGGGCCGCAGGAGCCCGGAATCCTAGCCACTAGACCACCAGGGAAACCTAAGAGACCCTTTAGTTTGAAGGCAGAGTTTTACTGGAAAGATAGGGAGTCATGCTGTTAATTTAGCCATAAATTAGTGTTTAATTTCGAGCGAGACTGACTACCGTTACTTGCTATCGACATTAGGCTTGTAGCAATACTGAAAATCTAAAGAACCTTCTTTTAAACAGTAATTTCTTGTCTGATTGTGTAATTGTGTAAATTTGCCCAATTATTATTTTAAAAAAGGAGACCTTTCATTAGAATAAGTAAAAAAAAAAAAAAAACGAAAAAATAAAAGAAAAAGTACAATACATTTAAATAAATAAAGTAAAATTAATAGAAATGAACACTTGTCTAATAGTAAAATAAATGAGTAAGTCAAATACATATGAATAAAAGAGTCTATATAATAATTGGACGAACAGGCAATAATTACTTTGTAATACACCAGCCATTTGCAACAAATAACCTGTAAAGAATAGCACATGGTGCAAGTTAGAAAAATAAAGAATCCTTGGCTGAAACTGAAAATTGACTGAAACTGAAATTCAAGACACACTGGGCTGAAAACAAAAGTATAAACCAAGTGTTTTATATTCATTAATATCTAGGTATATTAATACATTAATAGGTTCATAACTTGATCTTAGTTTTTGTTTATGCATTTGAATGAAACTTAATTGAAACAGATTTAAACTGTTGGGTTTCGAATGTCAGGCTGAGTGTTTGTGACACTGATACCAAAATATCATTGTAAACTCTATAAATGATACAGAAGATAGGAAACACATTTGGTTAACCAGATTGTAGTTTCTATAACTAAAATACTTATGTGAAATCTAATTGTATGTCATTGTGAAAATGTCACCGTGCTGCTCTGCACACACTCGCATTTTATAAGCAGTGAGAGGAATATGCTTAGACACCGCAGCAACACACCTCTTTACAATGTTTATATTCAAATCCTATCACTTTTTACAGTTTCACAGCTTTTCACCACATTACAGCTTGCTACAATTGTCATAAAAATAGCAGGGACATACTGTGTAACACCAAAAGTTTAGTGGTCGAACCAAAATGTTCTGAGGTTCGGATGTTATTTTCTCATGCAAATTAATTGGTTATTTTTTCTCTCTTGAACCAAATTGGGCTTTGTTTCTTAAGACCTACTTAATTGCACATGTTTTCTCTAATGAACATATTTGTCATTCTTTTTTTTGGGGGGATTTTCTCCATTCTGTCCTCAATTTGGTTCCCTCCCAATTCCCAACCAAATGACGTCTATGTATGTGATGATTATAGCATACATACCAGTGAAAAACAAGGAAGCGAGAAGGCTAATGTGTTTCCTCAAAGACACCTGAAACCCAACCAACCACATGTTTTAGAACTGCTGCTGGTACTGCGTGACTCCGTGGAAAGCACTGTCCGCTTTAGTGTGCATACATTGAGTTTACTGACACCAGTGTTTGGCTAGTGTTGTTGACATTGGCACGGTAGAGAGAATATGCCATCCGTCCCACCCAGAGAACATGGACAATTGTGCTCACTTGATTTGAGTCTGATCCTGTTTAATTCCCATTATTTCCTGATCCAGCTTACTTTGTATATTGGAGCATCAACTAAATGGTAGGCAGCATCAGTGTCAGCTGCCTAGTAGGAGGCCATTTCAGATTTTCTTTATTTTTATGGAGGCCAGGTGTGTTCTTGATATAACTTTCCTTTTGCACACACAATATATGAAAGTCAACTGGCTTCCTGATCAGTCTGATAAGATCCTTGTATTTCTGACCGGATATTGAACTATGCTTACATCCACATCATGATTGAAGCCATCTCTGTTACAGTTAAGTTCACTGAATATTGTTTGCGACAATAAAAGTTATTGCATAGTAATTACAAACCATGACATACTACTACGTAAAAAAAAAAGTAATTTGATGTCGGCAATGTCAAATCACTCAAATTAATAAGAAATCTATTTCCCTAGCTCTCCCGTTTCTAAACAGCTTGCTATATTACAGCTAGCTAATTAGTGAGCTAGACCCCAGACACCTGGTTAACCCTTCAGACTTCCACACCCAGACTTACATTACTTACTCTCATAACTATGTACTATTATGTAGTTTAGTTTTGTTAGTTTTACTGTAGTTTCACATTAGTTTAACTGTAGCTTCTGAATAATTTATAGTAATTGCTAGATTAACTGATGGCTTTTTTTTAAGAAGAATAACTGAATAATAATCTGAGAGTTTAGGGGGTTAAAATGAATATTTTTATGACATTGGTTCGCATTTGAACACTGAAAGTTTTTGGATGATTGGATAATTAGATGATTTTCAAATGGCCAAGTCAGATTAATTAATCCTTAGGAGTTGATAGCAGATATTTGTTTATATTTGTGGCACCTTTGTCCATCGTGCTCTTTTACCATGCGTACATTGAGAGGCAGCATGTAATTTGAGAAATTTTAGAAAACTATTAGCATTTCTACAGAAGTAAGACCGTGTTAAAGGATAGTAAGTAAATGTTCTGTTATACCATTGATAAATGATAAATGTGAATTTTTCTTTTTAAATTTATGTTTACTGTGCCCTTTTCACTTTATTATGAGTGATGTCATCAATAATGTGACTTTATAGTATGTACAGTTCAACATGTGGTCTGTATTTTTCTAACCGTAACAATTTGTCATGTAGAATCATCTGAACTATGCTGGCAGCTGTGATATCCAGTATCACTATCGGCTCACTATCGGAGTGAAATCTGATATAGAATTAATGTGTCAGTTTCAACTCTGAAACAAATCTAGCCTGAAATAACACAGAATTGCTTGTAGTGCATGTAACATAAGGTGGCATAAGTAATAAGAGGGCCACCTTTGTTACCAAAACAACATTTTTGTGTAAAACATCTTGATAGCTATGCATTTGTTCCTGTAGGTTAAACAAGGTAGGTTTGAGCAGTTTGATTATTCTCATTTTTATTCTCTTAATACATTTGACAAGATTTTGCCGTTATACTAAGTCACAACAAACCAATGCCAGGACATAGGCAGAGACATGCCTAACACCAAAACAAATGCACATGACAGGAAATGTGGGTGGTGGTGGTGGTAGCTCTGTGGTTAAGCTGATGGACTTGTGATCGGAAGGTTGTGAGTTCAAATCCCAGCACTGCCAAGCTATTGCTGATGGGCCCTTGAGCAAGACCCTTAACCCTCAACTGCTCAGTTGTATAAATGAGATATATGTGTAAGTCACTCTGGATAAGGGCGTCTGCCAAATGACATAAATGTAAATGTAATGAGGAAATCAGTGCTTGTCCCGTCAGGAAATACAATATGCTCAGAAGGGGGAACTCCTGCCAAACGATTGAAAAGAAACACACACACACATAAAGGTGTATATAAGTAAAACTCCATGTATACATTTGATATAAAACAAATGTTAATATCATTTAATGGATTGTTTTTTAGGTTTGAATTATTCCAATAATTAAATAAAAACGAATAGTTAAAAAGTTTCAGAGATTATCCATGTGTAACTTTCTGTCATGTTAATTTTTCTTTTGTCTTCTTCCTCCTTATTTAGAAATGGTCCAATGTTGGTAAGTATTGCCATGTTGAATGACCATGTTTAAACAATTTGTATTTATTTACATCTGTCCCTTTTAGTTTTTGAAAGAATTAAGCAAAGTCCAGTATAATAAATTGCAGTAGAATGCTGTTTCTTTGCACGTTTTTGCATGCTTTTTGAATATTTTCATAGGCAAGAAGCAGACCTTGCCATGGATAAACCTCTTAACGGATTGGGGCAACGATTATGATGCTTGTGTGTGTCTGCGTCTGTGCATAAAGCCCCTGTGTAAGTAAATACAATAAAGAGCATGAGTTTGCATGTGGATAAACAAACCTGATAATGATAACAATAAGGATGATTATGCTTATATCACAGGCACTGCTTCATCTGCTCACTTCATACTTCTTATCTGTCTGTCATCTCTTTCTTTACAGCACCCAATCAAACCCTACAGATCAAGTTCACTGAATTAGAAATGAGACATTCTCACACTCTTTTGATCCAGGGAGGTCAACATGGCAACAACACTGTTCTGGTAAGTCTTTAGCCTGACTCTATGGAAAGAGTGTTATATTGATTTATAGATCAATTAGATCCCTTAGAGTTTTTATATATATAAACCTTAAAAAGAAGCTCATTTAAGGATTATTTCATTTGTTTATTATCAGTTTATTACTGGATATCCATACACTGTTGACTTGGCGGTGTTTGTATTCTCTAATCTGATTGGACAGCACTGACAGTAGTGCTGACTGTAAATCGAATCACAGATTTATAATAATGCACTTGTAATATGTTATCATTTCTATATTTCTATAACATCCCGTTCACAGGGGCTAACACCTCATCTAAGACCATTAATAAACAGATAAAATAATTAGTTTTTTTATTTAATAAAAGAAAAATGTACGATTTTTAAAAATTAAAAATTTTTAAATTTTTTTAAAAGTTCAAACGCTTACTGTATTAGGAAAACCAGTTGGGGTTGGTATTCGGTTATGGTCTAGAATACTACATAAGTATGCAATTTGAGACACAATAGTCATTCTGTGGTGGAGAATGGATGGGGAAATTTGCCCGTTTCTATTGCTGAATTCCTTCAGAAACAGATTAAAATAGCATGTATGGTCTTCATTAAAATGTGACTTGTTTTATATAGTGTTTAATATTTACAGATAATGTAGAAATTCACCTGTCAAGTAATGGTCACAGTTGTATTTAATGCAGTAATAAAATTCAGTAAAATGAATTCTGAATTGTTTAAGGTAAATGTTTTTTATTTGTTGTTTTTTGACTATAACTAATAATCATATCCTATCCTTTTTTGTTTCTTGCTTTAGTGGAATCAGCTGTTTGATGCCAAGAGTAGGACAATTAAAATCAGAACTCGGTCTTCCATGAATAAACATCTGGATGGCCAAAGAGAACGTGTGGTAAGATCACTTTAGCACTGCTAAAAAATTTTTTTTCCTATTCTCAGGGTAACGTTTTGAACAGTTTTCATTGCTTGTGTGGGCATGTATTTGCGAATACAGTATATAGTTTAATTCATAGTAGCTCTATTGGAATTCCCATGTTAAGTTAAAATTTTACAATAGCATTTGAAAGATTTGCAATCATGTTAAACGTATGTATTTATACATAGAAACATGCACAGAACTGCAGAAATACACACTGCTGTCATACACAAGTTCCAAAATTTTGGAATATTTGATAGTATAATCTGTGACAATTGATAAAATATTTTCCTGTCATATAATATATTAAGGAGGAAGTTGACTCGTGTTCATTGTGATATTCTCTCGCCCTCTAGTGGAAGTTGCAGTATGGCTGTTTTATGGCCCGGGTGGGCTGTACTGTCCACGTGGCTGTGTATGACGTCAACCAAACACTCATTACCGACTCATACACTGTAAAGCGCTCATCAGAAGGTAGCTCATCTCTTTCCCCTCCTTCTTCTCTCTCTCCCTATAATTATCATAACTGTGATACAGTGGGATGCGAAAGTTTGGGCAACCTTGTTAATCTTCATGATTTTCCTGTATAAATCGTTGGTTGTGACG
>JAQMYM010005466.1:0-10382 GCA_030014255.1 Parauchenoglanis ngamensis | reverse complement strand
TATTAATCACTAACAATTAAATTTATCAGATACATAAGTATGCATATAAATGTATATGTATGTATATATATAGTATACAAAAATAAAATATTCTAGGGGTATAAATAATACAAAGTGAAAGCATTATAATGGGAGCACAGACTGACTGTTGTCACAGCGTTTTTTTTTTTAATATAGTGTTAAATTTTCTTCTTGAAAACATGAAAGTGAGACTTAACCTTAGTAAATTTAGTAACTTGCCTTAGTAACTATTATTCTTAGCAGTTTGCAAAGAGAATAGCTTCTGAAGGAGAGGCCAGTTATGCAGGCATCTGCCTCAGCAGCCATTTCTTTATCCATGTTGTGGAGGGGAGTCGTGGAGGGGATGGGTGTGTATTATTTAAAACCCATTAGTCGTAAACGTGTATCAAAACAGTGGGAGTCATAAAAGCTGCATGCATGTGAATAAAAATAATTTAACAAATGAACTAAAAGTAGCGAGACGTGTGTAGTCTGGTGTAACTGGGTAAAAGTACGCTTTTTAAGTGGTAAATGTACTTAAGTAAGAGTGAAAAATATTATGCAGTACAACTACTCTGATGATTACAATTTATTAGAAAGAGTTAATTAAGTACATGTACATGAGTACATGAGTTAATGTAACGTGTTACTACCCATCTCTGATCTCCACACATGTAAAAAGGGATCACCTAGGTACTGATTAGTGATCACCTGAACCAAATCCTATTCAAATAGGAAAAGTATAGAAAACACTGCTGTGGTCTTCACTATCCTCTTGCAATAGTATCAGTTTGGGTCCAAAAATATCTTTTCATCATTCCAAAAGACTAAAAAAAAGAAAAGTTTTGAGTGAGAATAAGAAGGGTTCAATTCTGGCTTTACTTGTAGAGGGATACAGTGAGCATCGGATTGCTTCAATCCTCAAAATTTCAAAGACAGCAGTTGATAGGAACAAGGTCAAGTTCCAGAGTGGCAGAGGGTGAAAACGACTCTCAACTGATTGGGATGATCGTCAACTCCTTTGAACATCGCTCAACAATTGTAGCATGGCATCAAGTGGCCTGCAAAAAGAATGGCAAATGGCAGCTGGGTTAAGTGCATGGCAAGGACAGTTCGAAACAGGTTCCTCTGGGTGGGGTTGAAGTCATGCAAAGCTACAACAAAAAGCCCTTCATCAATGAGAAGCAAAGAAGAGGCAGGTGGAGATTTACTAAAGATGACCAAAAGGATTGGACTGTAGAGGACTGAAGTAAGGTAATCTTCACTGATTAGTCCAGTTTTCAGCTTTTCCTATCACTTGGTCATGTAATGGTTAGACAGAGAACTGAAGAGGTCTACAAGCCACAGTGTTCACCCACTGTGAAATTTGGTGAAAGATCGGTGATGACCTGGGGGTGCTTCAGCAAGGCTGGAATGCGGCAACTTTTTGTTAGTGAAGGAAGCCTGAATCAAGCCATGTACAAGGATACCTTAAGAAGTAAAGGAATATAAGGAATGGCATTACGGAATTAGGCTACAAAAAAAGAAAACTGTATTCCGTTATATCTACAGAATACATTTATAGCTATCAGATTACCAATATGTTTAGTAATAACAAGGATTATTTAGAGGATTACAATTTTAAAATGTATAAGGGCTACAACAACTAATCAACAAAATCAATAAAAACAAATAAAAATAATTGACAATTAATTTCATTATTAGGTATATTGCATTATGAAACAGTGCACATGAGCTGTGTCACTTCATAAAAACACATTTGAGTGAAATGGAGGAGCAGCAACTTCAGTAGAACTTTCTCTATGATATGAAACTCTTTATAGTACGCTACCCTGCTAACCTCATGACATAACGTGTTTTATAATGTGAGTAATATTATCATTCCTATGTGTGAATGTAAGGGAATTGTGATGCTCCTGTTCAAGTCATCCATAACAGCTTCATTCTGCTTTGTTAGTCAGCAAGCAGTGAAGTTATTTGATTGATTTAATTTAAAAAAAAGAAAAATGTTAAACTATCCTAATTTTCTGACCCTGTAGTGCTGATGAACGATTGTATATATACGTAATATACTGTATGTAGGTTTTGTGTCATGTCTACATCCTGCTTTTGGTTCAAGTCGGTCTCCAAAAGAATCAACTCCCTAATCTCGGGCACTGAAAACTAAGAGTCAGCTTTCAATGTACCCTAACTCTGAGGATTGGGTTTTCCAGCAGGACAATGCTTCATGCCACACAGCTAGGTCAATCAAGGTGTGGATGGAGGAGAATAAGATCAAGACCCTGTCATGGCCAGCCCAATCTCCAGACCGGAACCCTCTGGATTGTGATCAAGAAGAAGATGGATTGTCATAAGTCATCAAACAAAGCTGAGCTGATTGAATTTTTGTGCCAGGAGTGGTATAAAGTCACTCAAGAGCAACGTGAAAGACTGGTGGAGAGCATGCCAAGATGCATGAAAGCTGTGAGTAAATGTTAGGGTTATTCCACCAAATATTGATTTCTGAACATTTCCTAAGTTCAAACATTAG
Source organism: Parauchenoglanis ngamensis (assembly GCA_030014255.1). Taxonomy (NCBI): domain Eukaryota; kingdom Metazoa; phylum Chordata; class Actinopteri; order Siluriformes; family Auchenoglanididae; genus Parauchenoglanis; species Parauchenoglanis ngamensis. The sequence goes on along the minus strand of JAQMYM010005466.1, from coordinate 7,852 downwards.
TATTGTGTTGCTTAAAATTCATTATGATCTTGATTTCTATGCATTATTCAAGGTCAGAAAACACTACATTTTGAACAGTTGTCATTTTCTGCAATTAAATGCTTTAAGTGACAGTATTGTTTATGTGCAACTTGGAGGAAATGTTGTTAGTAGTAGAATAAAATAAAAAATGTTTGTGTTCCTCACACAAAGATCTTTAAATATTAAAACCAGAGAACGGTTAAGGATCTGGTTGCATGATCTGGTGTGTACTCATGGTGGAGCACAGTCTTTCTTCAGTCTGCATTGTGTGTATCTGATGAGAGGTATGCTGAATTTCAAGGTGTATGACAAAAAAGGAAAAACATGTAAACATAATGTAAAAGCAACCCAAGAGCTTCTTAAGACAAAGAAATATAATGTAATTAAATGTCTGAATCAGTCAACCCAGTTGAGTATGGTTTTCACATACTGAAACTGAAACTGAAAGCATAAAGACCCACAAACAAGCAACAACTGAAAGCAGCTACAGTAAAGGCATGGAAAAGCATCTCAAGGGAGGAAGCTCAGCATGTGGTAATGTCTAAGGGTTTCAGATTAACTGCAAAGTATTAAAAATTATACTTATATTTATAACTATTTAGTTTGTTGAGCTACTTTTGAGCCTGAGAAAATGGATGGACTATGAAAAAAGTGGCTGTAATTCCTAAACAGTTAAAGTCATTTTTTTTTAACTTAACTTTTTATACAATGGATCGAGATGTCCTGTGGACTGTATCTAGTCTAAAGAGTTAAAATATGTTCAGTCGAGCTTTATAACTGGTTCTCTATGAAGATCACATTTGCTCTTCTGAAGTTGGTGACATAATTGAACAGTAACACATTAAACACGGATGTTAACGGAAACAAGACCCTTAAAGAGACTATAAAATATATTTTGGGCAAAATACACGTTTCAAAACAATTAACTGATTATTGTATAAAAATGATTTTAAAAACATTATTCCAATAGTACACACTATCATACATGATAAACAAAATATATCTATATAATGAAAATAAAATTAAATGTTAAACGATATAATATTATTATACATTTACTATACTTTTATTATATATTATACATGTTGTAATACAAATATAATAATGATATGAGTATATATATATATACAGTATTTCTGTTTCATACAGAAAACCACACCCAAGAAAAATAACAGCCAATCCCAGCTTCCCAATGAAAAAACATTCTAAAAAGACATTATAGAATGTTGACAAAAATGATGTGCTTAAAAAAACAAACAAACAAAAAAATACAAGCACAGATCAATAAGTAACAAGCAAACGTGAGTGAGTATGAATCTGTGCCCAACATCTCAGCTGAAATGAGACCGTGATAACATCAAATGCGGACAAAGATGAAGAAATGATCACAGCAGGACACATGGAAGACTGGCACTGGAGTGGCATCAAGGTTGGGATCAATGCACCAACAGACAGAGAGACGCAGAGATACACACAGTGCAAGACTGAAGAAATTGACAGTACATTAAAAAATTGTATTCTGTTTAGGGTACAATGATTTTGACAGAGGAGGTGAGGAGGTGTCTCATGGATCTGTGGAGAAGAAAGGATGCACTGAGCCTTGGGTCCCTTCTGGATAAGTTTCCTGCACTGAAAGTCTGACACCTAGAAACAGAAAAAATGAAGTTTTGTTTTGTATTACTTTGCATTAAATACTTATTGCAACACATCACAGGCAATATTTTGGATTTACTGCTACAAAATATGAACTGAAGTGTTTTAAAAATGACTGTCACATGATTGGAAAAAAACGGGAGTGCTGAAAAACGTTACAACAGCATTACAACAGAGAGCATCATTTATGTGACCATCAAATACTTTAAATCCGTGCATTTTCTATGTTTGTTTTCAATAGAATAAGAAAATCAAATCAGAAATCAGACAGCCAGTTCACCTCTAACAGCTTAAATAAAATTAAGATTTAACAAAAATGTTCAAAAATTCTTATTAAGGAAATCAGAGAAAATCATAACTGAAAGTGTACGATTATGTATTGCATGACACTATTATTTGAAATATTTTGTCAACCCTAAACTGCAGTCTTTTCCATTCTAGTTTTATCCTGTTTAATCCAGTGTGTCAGACAGAATTGTGACGACACACCACAATGAAGAGACAGGATTGTGACGATGTACCGCAATAAAGAGACAGGATTGTGACGATGAACCGCAATGAAGTGACAGAATTGTGACGATGAACCGCAATGAAGTGACAGAATTGTGACGATGAACCGCAATGAAGTGACAGAATTGCGACGACGCGCCGCAAGGAAGAGACAGGGTTGTGACGACGCGCAGCACTGAAGAGACAGAATTGTGACGATGTACCGCAATGAAAAGCCAGAACTACAAATACACATACAAATGTACAAACATACATTAAAATCATTAATGTTTACAGACTTGACAAATATTAACAATGACTGTGTAAACATCAATTTTAACATCAAGTTTAAATGAACAGACCTTCGTCTCCTAACTCTGCTGAGCACTCTGCTGCTGCATCCTGATCATGCCTTTCTCCTACAGAGAAGAAATTGTGATGAAAATATATTAAAATAAAATGAGGTTTTCAAACACCAAGGATTGATGCATTGTGTGTTTGTTTCTTACGTGACTGCATTTGAAAACACATGCAAAAAAAAGTTTCTTTTATTTTCCTCTTTATGTAGCTACTGTACTAGTAATGCCTTGGAACCTTCTTTATTCTAGTGCTGTGGTGTTCTCACCATATCCTGACTTTTTAATTGTTCTAGTAGTCTTATCATATACATGTACGCTATATGGCCAAAAGTATGTGGACACCTGACGATCACACCTATACCAATTCTAAAACCATGTACATTTTGCTCTTATAATAACCTGCACTCTTCTGGGAACACATTCCAACTAGATTTTGGAGTCTGGCTGTGGGCTTTCAGCCACAAGAGCATCAGTGAGCAAAAAGCACTGATTTAGCTGTGGAATAGTGTTTGTTTCTGAAAACTGGACAGACGAGGAATTCTAAATACATCCAATGCGTAGATGTCAAAAACACTAATATATTGATATTAGACACGGTGAGTGATTGGGACACTCACCTCCACAAGCAAAGAAGTTCACGAGCATCTCGCAGATCCCAGACACACAGCTGAGCGCTGCAGTGCACACACCTGAGTCAACGAGAAACACTGATCAAAATAAATTACTTCATAATTGGTCATTTTTCCGACTTTTCTGTCTCGGCTTAGTCGGCAACGTCGCTATCACCGTTTCGGCTGCTACTCTGTGCGCGCTCCCGTGGTGACTGCTCATGCGGGTATTTTGAAGCATGTTTGTTATCCCCTGGGATGAATTGCTTAGTGTGTAGCCTACCTCTCTGCGACTATAGCATGAAGTACAATGCGCTAACAAACAGCTGATGAAGATCAGACATGACATCAAATTCTTTACAGTAACAATCGCCATGCATGGGAGCGCAATATCCAGAATTAATCAGTGACTGAGAAATCAGACAGACGTCACATCAGTTTGAAGACAACCCAACACAAATATATATATATATATATATATAAGTTCATTTATTGTCTGATCATATTTGCGTGAACCATTTATTCAGGTGTGTAATCTCCACTATATGGCCAAAAGTATGTGGACCATCACACCCACACGTGGTTCTACACCCAAACTGTTGCCACAAAGTAATCTACACAGTTGTCTAGAATGTGTTTGTATGGTGTAACATTGCAATTTTATTTCACTCGAACTGAGACTGAAACATATTACAATACTGACATGGTTTGCCAAAGTTTGAGTAGAAGACCTTTAGTGTCGTGCTCATTAACCCCATTAAGCACATTTTGGATGAACACGAAGACTGCACGCAATGCCTCTTCTAATGCCTTTTCTCATGCATTTGTAGCCGAATGAATTCAGATTCCCACAGCCATTATCCTAAATCTAATGCAAGAACTTCCCAGAAGAATGGAGGTTGTTATAACTGCAAATTAGGAACACATCTGGAATGGGATGTTCATCAAACACATACTGGTGTGATGTTCACATCCTATTGGCCTTATATACTGTAATTGTTTAAATAAAACAGCAGATTCAGCTTACCGTCACAGATGTTTTGCGCTGTAGTCATGTTCAGTCCTAAAACAGCCGACAGTTTTTGTTTTGAAATAATTTCTTGTATTTTGCTGTGCAGAAAGTTGGTTAGATTCTCTTACAATGGAAGGTGTAGTCGTCACCGCCAGTGTCGAACAGCTCCGGGGTATTTATAGCATAGCCAGTCTTGCGTCATTAAACGTTTTGTCGCTTTACTGTTAATGGGCGGAGATGAGTACTCTAAGACTATATAAATCACAACACATCTCGTAGAGACTGTTCAGTGTCTCCCAAACAGCGCGTAGAGCCAAAATGAGTCAAGGCCTGAAAGTATAATCAACAATATTGATATTGATAATATATATATATGAAAATTGTATGCTGCCGTAAATGTATGCTGCCATATTCATAATACTATTATTTTGTCTGGTTGTATTTTCAGGGCCACAAATGCATAACATCCGTGAAAACGAATATCGATGAGAAATCTGAGAGTCTGCCGTACTTCGTATTTTTTTTTTTTTTGCACTATTCCCTGAACCTAATTTGCATTTTTATAGCCAAGGCAATGAAACATAGTCATCTGAAACAGTTTTTGTAGGCTGTATTGTGTATCATAACTGGTAAACCCAAGTTCTAAGTCTGACTTGATTCTGGTTTTCATAAAAGCATTGGAAGCACGAGCACTGGGAGAGGCAGGTCCGGAAAGTCGCAGTCTGTCTCCGAAGCCTAGACACCGAAACGTTACTTGTAACCTCACCTCGGACCAAGATACAAATATGAAGAAAAACATCCTTCTCTTTGGTTTCAACCCAGAAACAACACCATAATAATGACCGACAAAATAAGCAAGCACAGCTGTATGGACAGCCATCAGAATGAGCAGAATTTAAGTTAATGAAGCCAGATTTAATGTTCTGTGGCATTTCTTTTTATGTCGTGAAAGTCCACAGTAAAGGTCAAAAAAAGACAAAAAAAGAGGTCCGGTGGAAATTCATCATGTTTACATTTCCTTCCTAATGGCGATGTCTGATTAGCGGAGAAGGAGTGTCCTTAATGCGGCAGTTCCGGAATGTCATGATGCATTTACAGCCTGTGTTCAATTTGTTTCATATAAGTTCATGCAAACATGAAAACAATGAATTTTTAATGTTGATCTGTTAGACATAAAAAAGAAAGCACTGGTTTTGCAAAGGATGATAATGGAGAAGTTATTTTCTGACGCATTCCAACTTGTTTTTGTAGTACTTCCTTGTCTACTGCTTCTCTTTCTCCGACCCTGCATGAGTCACTCCCGGCCAGTTGCTGCACATTTCCTTGTTGGAGTGCGACTGTAAGCCTGTTAATAAAAACACAAACAAGCATTGACGCATGAATATGGATTCGGAAGGGAAATCATTTGAAGAAGCATCGCTAAAGTATCTTCTAGAGTGGCAAAAACAAGAAAAAGTGCCCTACTGGCTGTCCTTCAAATGGGGGAAAATGATTGAGTGCCGTCTAGAATGCCGTCTAGGGCAAGAAAATTTGGTAACATGTCTTAATGAGTTCCCTTCTAGAGGAAAAAAAGGTGGTTCAGTGTCCTGTAAGGTGCCCCTTACTTAATGAAGTGCCCTTTATACCGCCCCTACAACGCGGTGCTCCAAAGTGTGCCATTTCCAGTAGAGAAAATGGGATGCAGTGCTGCATAAGGTACTCCTACAGGTGGGAAAGCATGCCCAATTAGGTGCTCCTCTGATAGAGAAGCTCCCATTTATTGGAGAAAATGTGATGTGGTGCCATATAGGGACCCTCACAATAGGATGAACTTGAGGTTCCCTACAGGTTCCTTTATGATTAACAAAAACTCATGATCTGCCCTCTTTAAAAGCCTGTCCAAATGAGAAAACATGATGAACTGCCCTTGCAATGGAGATATAAAAAAAAATCCCAGAGAACAAAGTGCTCTATAGGGCAGGCTTTACCAAGTTGGGTGCTGTGAAGACAGTCTAGGGGTGCTGCCAAATATTTGATTTTTTATATATATTTTAATACTTGATATGATTTTGAATTTACCTCTCAAACCCGGCTTACATTCAACACACATTGTGTGACAGTTAACAAATCTTTTCTGCGTTTTTGCAAAGAGCCCTAGGCTCATTTCTAGCTGTCATTCTGATGTAATCTCATCTGGACTGTCCCTGTTGTTTTATTTTTCAATGTACCCTTTAGGATAGGTTATATTATATTAGTTGAACTGTACTTGATAGTAAAATAGAAAGTAAATTATTTCCAATGATGACGAAGTTTAAATACTACTGTATTCCATCCATTTAAGTTTTAGCCACACCCCTTCTAGAATGTTCTGATATCAGATTATATGCTAATCTGTGGGCTGAATTTGGAAATTAAGCAAAAGTATAAAAAGTCCTACACTAAGGGAATTATTTTAGGGTGATTTGCATGAAATCCTCATGGTGTGAATTGCTTTTTCAGTTAAGAGTGGGATTAGTATTGGGCTATGATATCTGATAAAAAAAAAAATGCTAAGAAGAGAAAGAAAACTGAAGTACATACAAAAAGAGACTCGGTGACTTATTTAAACACATGGCCAAAAGATGAATTCTGCTACGATTCCACTCCCTTATCTGACTAAGCCTCCCAAATCATAGCTTACTCATTGACATTATTGTGTGTGTGTGTGTGTGTGTGTGTGTGTGTGTGTGTGTGTGTGTGTGAGTGAAACAAATGTTAATAGTTCTCTTTGTGTTTACTTCAGCGGTGTTTATGAAATAAAAATGTTTGTTAGTTTATAGTTTCCTGTGAGTTTTTATCATAGATTCATCACACATTTATCATGTGTGGTTATACTTTTAATCTGTATCACCTATGTTAAACTTAATCAAGGATGAAGACTATTTCAGATTACATGATGCATTATAGCTTTTTTCACGCAGGTGGGTCTCGATGTCGTGCAGTGGCTTCCCTTTTTATTTCCCTCTGCACTTTAAACAGCCTAAGTCTGTCACAGGCTATGCGTATGTGACTGCCTTCCACAGCAGTGACACATAGTCCACTTTGCAGACTTTCACTCTGTGTGAGATCGAGCAGGCTGGGTGGAGAGTTAGCAGGAACTTTTCTTCCGTTGTTAGGCGATTTATTTCGGGGCAAAATTGAATCATCGGGCTTATAATGAGGGACACTAGAAACATTTGGAGTTAGGTGTGATGAAGGTCAGTTCCATACATAGGCTACAGTGTATAATGTCATACTATATGCTGTACCTTTATGCCATTGAACTAAACAGACAAGATAATTTATATTTAATGATTTTATCCAAAGAATGTTACACAAGGCAGAAAGCCAAAACGATTACATGATTGCTCAATGCACACCAAATGACATGAAACTTGTGAATCCCGGTGTTCTGTCGATTTGTGCTATCGAGATATGCTAGCTAGTGTTTGCATGTTAGGGTTAAGGGTAAGTCTTAATTTTGTTTTGGGTCTGCTATCTGTATCATTAGTTTCGATAACATTTTTCGTCAGCACAAATTGTTATCTTGGCATCACAGTCATATAGACTTACACAATATGCTAATCAAAAGAAATAACTCTAACTCAGTTATCAGAAACTGCATTAACAACATATGTATCTTTCAATAACTTTAACTTTTATTATGGCTGATATCAATAGCCAATGGTAAATGTTTTGGAACAGCAGATATA
>JAQMYM010005465.1:0-10388 GCA_030014255.1 Parauchenoglanis ngamensis | reverse complement strand
CACACACATTATATCATACAACACCTGTGAGGTCTCACATTAAATCCAGCAACAATCTTATAAACTAAGGCTAATCATTATTATACAAATGTTTTCTGTTTGATTTTGGAAGGAGAGATTGTAATAAAAAAATAAAACATAAAAATACCTAGAAAATATAAATATATCTATAAAATAAATACACGTAAACACGTGAGCATGCAGCAAACATGACCACACAGTGCGATTTTATTACTCTCCTACTTATTATTTCACTATGACTTTTTGGTTTACAAGTAGAGCAATAACAATAATAATATGGCGTACGGGCTGGGTCTCTCTCACACACACACACACACACACACACACACACACACACACACATACAGAGAGAGGAAAAACAGACTTGGGTTTAATAATCCAGAACAGGGCAGCTGGAGGAAATGAAAGCGCGGTGATCATTAGTTAATGACGTCGTTTTTAAGGCCAAGCTTTTAATCTTAATCCATAAAATAAATCAGTAAGCAGGTGGGACTTGTGTTTAATGACGCACATTTCACACTGGAGCATCTGTACATGCTAATGAAGAACAAATGCATGCATGTGTGTGTGTGTGTGTGTGTGTGTGCGTGTGTGTGTGAGACGAGAGGAAGGTTTTATTAAAATCCGGCACCACTGAAGCGCAGGACTGACCCACTACTCGTTTACCTTCCTCGTTAAACACAGCATACTGAAACTCTACTGCGTTATATTACACATGACATCACATCCATGGAATTATGAAACACATGAGAGGAAAAATTATTATTATCATCATCCCTGAGTTATATCATTCCCTCATGACTTTCCTCTGAGGTGTTTGTAATTATTCACAGGAACTGGATAATGATGTCTGAGGCAATTTTCTCGTTTCCTTCACACACTTTAAAGAGTCGTATCTGCTAGCAACCCACCTAGCATGCTAACTAGCTACCGTACCAACCAGCTAGCAGAGTACATTTACACTGTGGAAATCATTGGTTAATCAATAAAACATTAGGTAGCTGTTTGTTAAAGCTAGCAAAAGTGTATTACCGTGCTGTTAAGTAAGCTAGCTAGCCAGATTAGCGTCAGACACAGAACTGCGTCCGTTACCGTTTTATAGAACCGAACCGCAGCAGGCTAACAGGCAGTGAGGAAGATGAAGAGCTCACGAGAGACACAAATCTTTAGACGTGTAAGCAAATGATGGATATGTGTGTGTGTGTGTGTGTGTGTGTGTGCCATAGTTAATAAAGGTGCTCATACAAATGACCAAATTCCACAGATATTTATCTGACCTTCCAGTAGTCTAAAAAATGTAAACAAAGTACAATAAAAGCAAACAGAATGGGAGAACAGATACACACGTGGTGATGTGAGCTAGCTATAAATCTGTGCAGGAGAAAAACAAGTCTCTCTGTCGCTCTCTCTCTCTCTCACACACACACACACACACACACACACACACAGGTCTGTTCAAAATCAAGCACTGTACTAATAGAGTATATAAATGTGGTTATGTATTCACCCACGTTCTCTAGAACATTCTATATTTTCTGATAGCGCTAATCGAGCGGAGGAGTTACGCAACGTTACCATAGTGCAGAGCTTAGCTGATTGTAGCTTAGGTCAAAAACACTATGGACGCAGGTTCATCTGAGGTGCATCTTTAAAAAAATCCCAAACACACGCTAAAGTCAAAACAAAGAAACAAAATAACAAGAAGACTAATATTTCTCAGGTTCCGTAAGAAAAACACACTTTTGTTGCCAACATGTTTTGCTTAAAAAGCAGCGGTTGTCATTCTCATGTTCTTATTGTTGTTCAGCTCTTCTGCGTCTGCCGAGACATTCACCCTGCCGTTTGTTTATTTCTTTCTTCCTGTCGCCTGCTTTGCAGTCCAAATAATGGCAAGCACAATAAACCTCAGCCTGGTCGGTAAAAAATGGGCTCTGGATGAAATGGAAGCTACACCTTGATTCCCTGTAACTGGCAATCTGCATTAGCGTGATGTTGTTTAAGGCTAACATACACTGAGCTGGAGTTTTATACTAATATATCTATAGTGTCCATCGTGTCTCGTTGTTACGGTGTGTATCTGCATTACAGAGCAATTGCGTGAGTGTTTTTGATAAATAAACAGGTCACCAAGAGGCTGACTCATGTCTCCAGACACACATAAACACATGCTACACACTCGTGCTGATCCAGAGCATCTCTGGAAATTGATCAAAGGCTGTTAATCCCAATCACGTCACATACACAGCGTCTGAGCCACGTGTTCCTGTCTATATCTTGTCTTCGAGATATAAATGTGTGGTTACTGATAAATTGGTACAAAAACCATTGCAAAAACACACAACAAACTAAAAATTATATCAGTTCTCTGTCAAACACTGCTTATTTGTGTGTTTCATCATTTCCTGAGGTAGAATTACCTAGCGGTAATCTCCTGAGGAAACTTCAGCTACATTTACTGCCTTATCTTGCTAGCATTAATTAGCAACAAACACTGGCTAGTGTTAACCTTGCTAACAAGATTGCATGTTACTCCCTGTTTTGCTAATCACTCACTGGCTTATTTACAGATTTTAAAAACAGATAAGATACTCTATACATGCAAACTTTACCACAGATTTATTTAGAAATGTGTAACTTCAGCTCAAAAAAAGATTGCCATAAAGGTAGCAGTAATCTCTTGACGTAACTTTAGCCAGACAGCAGTACATGACTGAGGGAATTTTAGCTACTGACTTTTATCTTGTTAATGATAAATAGCAACAAACACTGGATAGTTTTAATCATGCTAAGATTTTACCTTTCTGCCTGTTCTACTAATCACCCATTGTATAATTGCTTTTAGACTAGCAACGTTAAGCGCAGGTTTTGTGTACCAGTAGCTAAAGAAATCACCAAAAAACTAGAAGTATCCTCCTGATATAGCATCAGCTATTTAGTAATAACCGGCTGTGGTATCTTTAGCAATTTAGCAGTAACTTTCTTTGGTAATATGACCTGAAATAGTAATCTTCTGAAATAGTAATCTTCTGAACACACTGTCAGTAATCTTCTGAAAAAGCTAGATGTGGTAATTTTAGCTAGCTAAAGCTATTAATACTATATATTACTCTCCTGAGGTGATTTTAATATTTACTGACATTTACCTTGCTTATGTACACTAACTAGTGGTAACCTTGCTAACAAGATTGCATCTTTCCACCTGTTCTGTTAATATTTTATAAATATTTTTAATTCACATTTAGTCTTTACATTTAGTTTTACATTTTCAAATGTTTTTTTTAATTTTATTAGTTTTTTTACAAAAAAATTTATTGAAGAAAGTAACGAACATAATAAAAGGCTGTCAGGGTTTACATTGTGGCTTGGCATTAAGGAGATTTTTTTTTTTATGTAACGCATGAGGGAAGAAGCTCACCCACATTCACACACTCATTTCACACAGATGCTAATCTGGAGTCATTTTGTTTGCATGAAAACACCTGCATTTTCCTCCTTTCGCACTTTATTTCATTAGCCATGATGACGGGGATCAGGTTACCTGCCTTAGACTTAGCATGACCTGAGTTATCCATGTTTGTCTTTGACCACTCCAGTTACCACACACACATACACACACACATTGATGTAAACACACTGTCAGTGTTTCCAATTTAGCGATTATGTTTAGCGACTTTTTGACCTTCCACAGCAACTAAAAATCACACCTAGCGACTAGTAACAAATCTGGTGATTTCTCGCAACTTTGCCAACCGCCGTTCTTGTTGTCGAACAAAAATCACCTTTCGCCGATTTGTGAATGACACTTCTACTGTTCCTAGTGCTTATTTAGCTTTAGCAAGAGAAGCAAGCAGAGATAAAAATATACAAAAATACTGCTAACTCTAGCCAAATTTACCACAAGTTACTGCTATCCAACTCAGCCAACAGCAGCCTCCTCCTAACACGTATCAGATCTACTTACCATTTTAGTTATAAACAGTGTGCTAAAGTTATATCGATGCTAGCTGAAGTTACCACGGGAAGTGGCTCATATGGGAAAAATGCCAGCTTGCTAGCAAGGGGAATGCTAGCCTGTTTTTGCATCTATTTAACATTAGCAAGATAGCAAGTCACTAAATGTAGCCACAAAGTTACCACAGGAGATCTCTGCTAGCTAGTTAGCTGAAGTTTCCAAAGATTAATACTGCTAGCTGGCTGAAGTTAGCACAGTAGATCGCTGCTAGCTTTTTTGTGATTTTTTTTGCCTAAACAAATCTGTGCTACATTTACAAACCTTAGCACATGATGTTACTGCTAGTATTTTTGCCACTTATTTCTAAATAATGCATATTTAATATTCTTTTTTTTTTTTTTATCAAAACCTGTGTACTTATTTTCTCTGTATCCAGCTGGGACAGAGAAAATACTTTCAGTAGTTAGCTTTAGTTATGCTAGTTAGTATATTTGCATTACAATTTTGTGCTAACAGTAATGCTAACAAAGTGGTGACTGCTTTAAAGCATCAAATTTGAATGACATTTCTTCACACAAAATGATCATTTCTGCTTAGTTTGTGGTAGACATGCTACACAAGCGTGTTATTTTGCTATTTTAAATGCAGCCTGTGAAAACAAAATTGACTCGGTTAGCCAAAAGGTTATTTCTCTTTGAGCCACGTGACCTCGGCTAAACTGTTTCAGCAGTGCCAAGTCCCCAGAGAGCACATCGCTCACATCTGGACCTCCTCCCTGCCTCTCAACACCACACACACGCACACACACACACACAAAACATTACATATTACACATTACAAACACTGTCACATCAGTTGCTCCTGTTCATGTGCATCAGTCTGGGTTTTTTTTTATATATTCCACATTTCAAGATAAATATTACCTGCACTCTGGGAACACTAAACCATCCCACCAGGACATTTTTCAGTGGAAGTCTGTCGTTTTCCAGAGAAGTGCACATGTATATCGTATTGCGCTGTCACAGCTCGTAGAAATCAGCTGTGTGTGTTTGTGTAAAGTGTCGAGGTATCAGGAGTGTGTTTGTGTAAGGCTTTTCGAGCTGGTGTCTGTGTGTGTGTGTGTGTGTGTGTGTGTATGTGCGTGTGTGTGTGTTTGCGCCGGATCACTTTAAATCGTTTTGATAAGCGAAGACTATACACATCACGTCCTCAAACTCTTAGAGCCCTCCCTGTTCTGGATTCTGATTGGTCAAATGATGTTGATTTATTGCCTATAACAGCAGCGCTCGTTCTAATGTTATCGTTTCCATAGTAACAGCTCATGCACAGAGGACGCTCAATAAAAACCGATAAAAAGAAAATATGTAATCATTGACGTGGTGAGGTTTTCTGTAATGAGGAGTTTATTTAACATTTATGGAAGGAGTCTCCAGTGTCACACATGCTAACAGTCAGCGGTAAAGCTGGAACTTTTACATCTTCAGGACAGAGGAGGTGGTTCGCTTGGTGGTTTCTCAGTAACGTGACAAGCTACGCTGACGTCTTATTAACGTCATGAGAAAGAAAAACGCGAAGCTAGTAAAGGAACAAACGTGAGAACAGGAACTAACTTGTTTCACAGGTATTCCACTAGACTGAGGATAACAATCATGACGTATAATCGTTTGATAAATAACGAATTGTTGGCAAATTGCTGTGCTTTCAGAGGATCGAAAACTTTGCGAACATGCTCTTACACGACTGAACTGGATTTGTAACGCTAAATAATTATTATGGTAAGATAATTTGTAAGTCATGTCCGCTCAGCCAACACATAGTGCGCTACTAAAAATCATTCTAGACGCAAACGAATTTATTCGTTAAACCTTTTTTCTTCTGTAGCACATTTGTAGCTTCAGCAAAAACCTTTACAACATTCACTACATTTGGGGTAAAGAGAACATTCTGTAGATTTTATTCTGTAGATTTAACAGACTTTTATGTCATGCATTTATGTTACGTCTATAGCCGTTTTTAGCTAGCTAGCTAAGTTGTGTAACTAGCTAGCTAATGAATATGAGCTGATTTATTTGAGTAATTCCAGTGCAGTTCATTGCAACCTCATGTTCTAAAATATTCTATTCTTTACTCACTAAATATTTTTTGCTACTTTTTTTTTGTTACATTTTTTGGCTACTTTTCTTTTATATATATATATATATATTTATTTTTTTAAACAAAATATTACATACTGGTACTTTAATGAGGAATTTGTATCCTGCTACTGATGTTTGGGCATGGAAGACTTCTGTTAATTTTTGAGAACAATTTTAAGGACTAATTAAATACAAAGATATTCAATGGGAAACAGCAAGAGGAAAAAAATTCACACCAAATGGAAAAAAAATTCCTGCTTCTCAGCCGACATTGTGTAGTATTCTAGGGTTTGATAACCTCTGTTTATGTGTGTGTGTGTGTGTGTGTGTGTGAATGGTGACGTTCTGTATTAACATGCCATTTATCTTGGCTATATGCAGTTTGGGGTGCAGCCATGCTGTACAATAACAACACTGTGTAATGACCCAACATTCTGTTGTGTGCATGTGTGTGTGTGTGTGTGTGTGTGTTTGCGTGTGTCAGACAGAATTTGTATGGCCAACCACCATGCATGAGCTTAAAGCTACAAGACTCTCTCTCTCTCTCTCTCTCTCTCTCTCTCTCTCGCTCTTTGATCAGAGCGGTCTTAAATGAAGCTCATTAGAGACATGTCTGTTCTTTCTGTGCTTCTGAGGGAGGTTCTGTAATGCACTTCAGATCAGAACGAACACACACACACACACACACACACACACACTTTACATTCCTGAACACTGAGCGCAGACGTGTTCTCTTCTGCACACACACTCTCACTCTCTCTCAGTATCGTAACACCCCTGAGCAATCTTTTATGAGTACCGTAAATGTGTGTGTGTGTGTGTGTGTATGAGGTGACAGGCTTCTCTGCCAAGGTAAAGACACACCTGTCAGCGCCTCCATATGCAGGTTATTTTAAACACATAATTGGCTTCAAATGGATGTTTAATGTAGCGTAGAGGCTGAAGGTTCGATCTGACGCTGTCAGAATACCAGAGAATTCAGACAAAATCGAAATACACACAACGTTCTCTTCTGACCTTCCGACCCTCTTGTGCTTGTTTGGTGCGGTGTTATCTCCAGGCCAGAGTACTCCAGCTCCTTCCCCTGCGTGCCTTCAGACCCCCGCATCTGCTCGGCTTGTTTATAATCTCCCCGTTGCTGCGTTCCCTCTGCTCACTTCCTGTAACTGCTGCATCACGTTTAAAACACTGATACTCGCTCGCCTACAAAGCCAAAAACACTTATCAAAACACTCATCAATCCATGATCTACACCACATTGCCCTCCAACCGCCAACATGACCCAACGCTCCTCAACACACAAGCAAGACGCTCCACAGGAACGGACTGAAAACGTGTACAGACGTTGATTCGGAGAAGGAGACGTTAATTTAATGCAGCATGTACGGAAGGAGTCTCCAGCGTCAGCGCTCCGTAACAGTCAGCCGTAAAGCTGGGACTTTAAGATTTCTGACATCTTCAGGTTCTCGGTAACAAGACAAGTTGTTTTTAACTTCAAGAGAGAGGACAAAGCTGTGTACAGGTCTGTTTACAGTTAGATATCCATTTCGTGGACTTTCCACAACAATAAATCTAACTGTAAATGAACAACCTGGCGTTCTTTAAGAAATAGAAATTTCAATCCTTGACAAAATTTGCTGAAAATTGCACTTGCTGTTGTTTAACTTAATACCTTACGAACACAACCGCAGACGTGACTTCCACGCTGCAGTAAATCGCTACACGTACGCAAATAGATTTCCGTAAACCACACCCCTTTAATCTGCATATTCATGAAGACAACCATGAAATGTGTTGTTCTGTGCAGGTGGAAGATGCAATCCTCTGAAGAACCTGTGAGCAATCTAGCACGCACAATCTTCTGCAGGTACTTCACTTTATTGTAAGTAAATCAGCTCATCAGTGAGGATGCGTGTTTAAACGTCAGTTTAAGTGAAGATCTACAGAACACGAGGCTGCGGGTCAGAGCTGCAGGGTCACCCGAGGAAAACTCATTAACGCTCCTCGTATTGGTTCTGATTGGCCGAGTTCCTCCAAGCTTTCACTCCCTAAACATGAGCTTCTGCAGCTGGAGAAACACACACACACACACACACACACACACACACACTTTTTCTCTCTTAATCAAATACTATCATGCTAAACAGTAAGCCAGGACGGCGTATTCCGTAAGCGTGACCTCGGAGTCGGAGGTCTGCGTGGACTCGTGACTCACCGGAGAGTCAGAAAGCCTAACTGCTTTTATATTGTGTGTTTATTTTGCGTGTTGTTTCGTTCTCTGTGCTCTCTGTTCCCGTTTCCTGTAAACAATTAAAGCTCCAAAAGCAATAAAAACAGCAGCAGAAGCAGTCAGGCTGCGATCTTCAGTTCCACGTGGTAACCCGTACCATCTGGAGCATTTTTCTACAGCGCGACGTTACGAGGAATCGTGCAGCATCCCTGCCTTTAATGGCTTAAAGATATACACGCAAACTTAAAAACGACAACAACAACAACAAAAACCAAAACCTGATGGAAGATCTGTGCTTTCGACCTGAAAGTTACGAGTTCAAATCCCTGAACCTGCTACAGACAAGCCATAATTTGCTCTTCACCCCAAATCACACATTATGATTATTAAATACCCGCTCGATTTCACTCCGGTGTTTATTATTAGTGCGAAATGGAAGATTTACTTTGTATTGTTTATTGCGTACATTTAATCCCTGCTCTTCGGGTGTATTAGCAATCACTGAAGTGACTTTCACAGCCTAAAGTTACAAACACAAACTGAAAATAACCTTGTGGAAAGAAAGACATGGAGTGAAGATATTAAACTGTATTCAGTGGTTAAGAAGCCACAAAGGGCCGGGAACCTGAAGGTTGTCAGTTCAAATCCCTAAATCCCTTCCTGTTAAAAACAAACTCTCTGGCTGAGACGTGTTCCGTGTCTGACACGTCTGTGTGGCCAATAATAAATCCTCTAGATGCGGATTAGTATTTTACCCCATTCCACATGGAAAAGGTCTGGCTCCACCACTGACCAAGCTCTCTTTACCTCCCAACCAATCAGCTTGCAGTGTAAGCGAGAAAAACCAAACGGGGGACAAAATGCTGGTTAGAAATTTTTTGTCTAAGCTAAAGCAAAGACAAAGAACCTCCTCATCGCCAGAGTTAGACTAACCTTTAATTCATCAGAATAATAAATCTAATCTGCAGACCAAGCTAGGCTTAGTTAGCTAACCGATATTATCTAGTACTGATAAGTTACGCAATTCGAGATGCAGCTATCGTCTAAAATGATCTTCTTTTTTCATTTTGTCCACTTAGCATCTTAGAAGGAATATTTTTAGGCATGACAGAGAGTCCGTCCAGAAACAAACCCGAAAAAAAAAGATTAGGAATATAAAAAAAGACGTAAAAGGTATCCAAGCGTTTCTATTGAGAAAACTCTCAGTCCATGATTTATGTCTTCCTGCTGCATTATTCTCAGAATGCTTTGTGTTTTGGAGACTGAGAGTTTCCGCTGCTGGCTTCTGGCCTGAGCTCTGACAGATTCCTGATCATCCTCACACACACACACACACACACACACAGGTCTTGACACGCAGCTGTCACAGTTCGGCTGTAAATGCCCTCAGTGAGAGGTTTGTTTAGATAAACAGGATTTCCATGATCGCAGCAGCACGTGCGTCAGTCATCTTATCTCCATGCAGTGTGTTAGCGGTGTAAAGCTCACGTGTGATAAAATGCCTCGCAGAAATGGATTACGGCCCAAAGTGTTTAGAGAAATGTGCAGAATTCTGAATGAGTCAGAGATGGATTCAGTTTGACGTCTGAATGAGAGTCTCTCGTGTGTGGAGCCGGATCGCGCGTGCATGATTAAAGCTGCGCTCTGGAGCTGAGAAAAACAAGATAACATTTTGCCAGAATTACGCTGAGTTCTGGTATCAATTTTTGCTCGAAATGATTTGATTTGCATGCATCTGTTGTGCATGAAGCTGCCTGAGTAACCATCACAACCCGGATTCAGAGTTCCACGTCGTCACTGATTTGACTTGAGGTAAATATTCCGGTGTAGGAGGCCGCCTGCGCTACCTGCGTGTTTCTGAGCTACGTTAGATGCTAACACACCTATGATAATGCACGTTATCATATTCCTAGCATGTTAACGCAAACAACGACAATGCAAACAACGAAGGAGCGTGTAGCCTAGCCTGACTAGCTAACATGCTGATTCTGCTAGCATGGGCACAAATCATATAAATAAATAAACATAAAAAATTACAAACATTCATGTG